>JAYXIM010013215.1:0-82326 GCA_037575425.1 Anastrepha fraterculus | reverse complement strand
TTAATTCTTTTACACTAGTTAAGGGCTTCCCTAGAGGGCATTTGTGCAAGTAATTGCTTGCGGCTATTTCCTTGATTGCTTATATAAAATAGATTGTTTGTTAAATGCAATCGGGTACTTAATTATAATTGAAATTAATGCTTGTGAATGGGCAAATCGATATATGTACACATATATGTATGCATATATCAACATATGTTTATTATATGCAAGAAAAAATTAGCCATGAAACACTCTTGAAGATTTTCAGCAGGTGATCACTCACTTCATTAGATTCACTTATGAACAGCGCTTGAAAAACTGTCAACATAATAGCCGAATCCATAGCGTAGCTTCAAATTCTTACAATAACAATAGTTTTATAATTTTATAAAGCGCACAATGTTTTGGCCTGTTATCAGTTGTTCGATTTCGTTGTTATATTTCATTCTATAAGTTCCATCAGCTTCCTTTGCTGGGCCAAATATTCTCAAAGCGTAGGAGGTGGTTCTTAAAGTTGGTGGTGGTTGTTGTTGTTGTAGCAGTAACTTTGCCCTGTCAGTGTAATGAAATCACCGGTCGTCTTCGTCTAGCTCATCTAACGGCAGGCCTAGGAAACTTGCTGCTTCAACAGCAAAGGTAAATAGGGAGAGGGGTGTTAGATGAGCGGGTTTGATGGGGTATGTGAAAAGTTGGTTAATGTCGTACGGGGTGATTTCACCATGCCGGACATAAGTTTACTAAATCGGGGTCGGTTCTAGATAGCTAAGAGCTTAACCTACTACAGTATCCAGAACGTAATGGGTGGTGGTTGGACTCCAATGACGGCATTCGGGGGTCGGGAGCTTAATAAGGTGGTAAGAGTCTCCCGATGAATATTGTTAATTGTCTGTCTGTACATTGTCCGATCCAGTAATTGTCGGTCTGTTTTGTCCGGGATCTCGTCCGCGTAATTAAGGAGGTGCGTCCTAGCGTGCTCAAGCAGGTGCCTGCATGGATGGGACCTGCGGTAACACCCTAACCTTGTTTTGACAAGTCTGTAGCTTCGTCCACTGCGAATCACTGGTTCCAGGTGACAAGACAGGTGCAGCATAGTTTAAAACCGCCCGGCCTACTGCCTTGAAAGTCGAAGTATTTCTTTGTCTTTGTCCCAAGTGCTGCCAACAAGCGATTTGAGGACTTTGTTTCGATTCTGGACTTTAGCGGTTGTATGCGCTGAGAAGGAGAAGGCAACTCCCAAGATGTTGGGGTTGTTAACAGACGGAATTTGACCTCCTTTTTCCAGGTGGTAAAGAGGGTCGCCGGAGACTTCGTGGGGGAAAGTGGAATTTCTTGCTTTATTTTCCTCTGTTTTGAGATTTGGTCTCGAAATAGCACCAACGAATGACGACCACTCAGGTAGTTCGCGGTCTGCCTCTTTAGCCCTGACGGTAGTGTCGACTGTAAAATATCATCTAGTATCGTGGCATGGCTGACTGTGTCGAAAGCCTTTTTTAGGTCCAACGCTATTAGGACAGTCCACTCGCAAGGGTGGTTTTGGTTAAGGCAGCGGTTTATCTGAGTATTAATCACGGTGAGTGCAGTGATGGTACTGTGCACTCGTCGGAAGCCATGCTCGTGTGAAGCTGGGGTCAGATGTTTGGTGTTGAGTGGGAGTAGGAGGGCTTCGAGTGTCTTCACTACTGGGGAAAGGAGAGTTATCAGACGATAAGATTACCCTTGGTTGGCGGGTTTCCCAGGTTTCAGTAGTGGGGCCACTCTGCCTGATTTTCACTTGTCAATGACAATATAATAATAAAGTTGAAAACCCTTGTGAGGTACTTTACTCCCAATGGACCCAGCTTTTTCAACATCAGCATGTTTAGTCCGTCAGTCATATGGTTGATGGCCCCCTGAACCTCCTCGCTGGAGAAAGCAAGTGGCGAACTGTTGTTCGTCAGTTTGTGCACTACGCTTGGATCTGTCGGCTGGAGGATGCAACATGAATTGCCAGCTAAAATAGCTCGCGCATCTCTTCGGATCCGACGAAGTACAACCATGGAAGGTGATATCAACCCAATCGTTGTGCTTCGTCGGGTTCGACAGGGACCTTACGGTGAACCAGAGCTTACTGACACCAGAGGTGAAGTTGCAGGACTTCAGGTGCTTTTTCCCATTTAATCCGCTTGTGTTGAGTGACCAGTTACTGAATTTCCAAATTTAGATCCTTTATGCGAGGACCCCCGGGATCGGTCTGACGTAGGTGTTCACGCTCGTTTGCCATAACAGTTGCTTCAGCTGGGAAATTGGAACGTACATATGCCCCGGATCCTTCCATCAGTGTATGAAGCAACAGCGGCAGCTGTGAATTCATTTAGTTCTGGTACGAGTGAATATTGCATGAATTTAATTGAAACCCCTTCCTACATTTTGAAAAACGTTTGCATAAAATTAATTAAATCAAACTCACAAACTAATATGTGTCTACTTGAAGAAGAAGTTCTACAATACCATAAACTTAAAAGTTTCACTCGCATCGGATTCATATATTGGGTAATCGAAAAAGTCTTTTCGTATTTCTAATCAAACTTCAACTAATTTTTTTTTATGTTTATAATGAACTTTATTAAACCAAATATATACCATTTTGGTCGACCACCTTTTGCCATTTTTCTTCTAGAGACATTGTTCCATCAGTGTAAAACTTTTGTGGTTTCTCGGCGAAAAACTGCGACAAGTAATTTTCACAGGCTTCTCTTGAAGCCATCTTTACTCTATTAAGGGAGTTCTGCATTGACCGAAACAAATGGTAGTCCGATGGTGCAAGGTCAAGACTATATGATGGATGCATCAAAATTTCCCAGCCAAGCTCTCCCAGTTTTTGCTGAGTCATCAAAGATGTGTGTGGTTGTCCTGATGGAAGACGACGCCCTTTCTGCTGATCAGTTCTGGCCGTTTTTTTTTTTCGATTGCTTGCTTCAACCGCATCAGTTGTTGATAGTAAAGTGTAGAGTCAATCGTTCGAGCAGGCTGGAGCAGCTCATAGTGGGTGATTCCAATCCTGGCTTTGCGACCATTTGTTGAGCTTCACCACCCTTGCACCATGTTTTTTTTCGCACATTATTGTCGTATATGATTCACTTTTCGTCTCCTGTTACCATTCGCTTCAGAAATGGTTCGATTTCATTTCGTTTCAGCAAAGAATCGCAGATGTTACAATAATTCGGCCCATTAAATTTTTCACAGACAATTCATGTGGTACCCAACCATCGAGCTGAATTTTGTAACCATCCTTTTTTAAATGGTTCCAAACCGTTTGATGATGCATGTTTAGTGCCTTGGCGATGTTCTACACGACCTGATACAGCATCGTCTCCGTAAACTTAACAAATTTCATTGATGGCTTGCATGGCATTCTTCCCTTTTTTATACAAAAATTGCAAAATATAGCGAATTTCTTCATTATTTTCACTCATTTTTGAACAGATATAACTTTCTTTCAACTTCTCCGAATTTAATTTTTTTTTTTGGTTAAATGAAGCTTAAAATGTCATCTTTCTAACACCATATGATATGACACAATATGATTGGTAGCACTGGAGATAGATGACTCCAACGACAACTATTGACAAAATACGAAAAGACTTTTTCGACTACCCAATACATCTCTAATATATATACATATATATATATATATATAGGGAGAGTTATCAATTAAATTGTTAAATATATTTGCAAGGCAACATCAAAGTGCAAACCACAAATTAGAGGAGATCTTCTGCCAAATACCTATAAATTTACTAGTGCATATACATATGTATACAAATATGTATATAGTATAGCAAATTACATTCCTCCTTACTCGGATGCCCTTGCACACTGTTATGCCTTAACCTCTTCCTTATTTTACACGCATGGAGGTCAAAAGCTACCAGCTACTTGAGTACGAGTGTGTAGTTGTTCACTTGCTGTGTATTTTCTTTTGCTGTGATTAATGACTTTTCTTGCTATTGTATAGGCAAATAAACTGCTTTGGGACGACAAAGAACAGCTGTAAAGCCAAGTTAATTGTCATAATTTGTCGGTCGTGATTACTGCTTCTATTGTTTCGCCATTTCTATTCTCTTTATTGTAATATTTAATTGCCGTTGTTGCAATTTTTGTTCGCAAAGTGTGAAATTATGAATCAAAATACCTAAACAGTGCCAATTGACTGTGTGATGATTGGCGAGTAAATCGCAAACTAAATATAGTTATTAATTACTAATCGCGAATGCTGTAATCAATTTGTACTTAATTGTTATCCAGCTTCAAAAAATATATATACATATATTGTTCTTCGTTCTATGTACACATGTATGTATGTTTATACATAGGTATGTATGTATGCCTGAGTATTTAATTGTTGAGTGCGTTGCTCTAGCCATGAAATATTGTAGGGGTGGCGACGTTCTGTGGGCTTGCTACAAGTCCGCAATAAAGTGGAAAATAAAAGTCAGAAACTTGATGCGATGGCCATAAATTCGTATATACTAGATGCAATAAAAATATTTATTGAATGGTATAAGTTGAGTTAGTAAAAATTTTAATGGGAATTTTTTTTTGAAATTCCTTCATGTAATTTCAAATGCATCAAATTACGTTGAGATCAAATTCTAAATATTTTTATCCAGGTGTTTTTGAATTTAGTATTGCTGGGTATTAAATTTTTATTGATAGTTAACCTTTTCATCTACTACCGTTATATGTACTCGTATGTAAATGTGTTTCGTTTTGCACAATTTTTGCCTTTCTATAATACTAAAGGTCAAAAGTATACGAAACTTCGCCCTCCAAATTAAATTTGTTAAAAGAGGGTATGGAAATCGGTATCAAATAATTTTTTAATAGGGTCGCTATGATATTGAAAGTCAAAAGTTGTGTGAAATTTTATTAATCGAACTGAATCTGTTGAAAGAGGGTTGAAAAAGTTTGTTTACAATTATTTTTGACTAGGGCTTCCGCAAATATTTTTCATAAAATAAAACTTCTGTCATAAAGTTTTTCTAGTGGAATCATATATAGTTGCAGAATTCTGTGAACTTATTCAACGAATTGTGAATATATGCACTTAAAATCGCTTCCAATTTGATTAGATGCACCTTAAAGACTAATATTCTGCGGTGTTAGCCTATATTCAGGACACTGAAAAGTCTGGTTTGGAAGTTATTATGTTTTGATGAACTTATTTGTGATATCGGTCAGTCCATAACTTCGTGCGTGTTTTAAAGGTGGTTTTAATATTAATAAAAAAGATGTTTAAAGTATTTATTAATCAATAATATATTTTCCTTCGTTATTTACCATGCCTTAATTCCCTGCTCAAAAAATTGTTTGTCCTTGGAGCCAAAATTCGCTTCGATATCCCTTTTCATAGGGGGATCTTTTGAGGAGTAGTTCTTGTTACTCATATGGAGTTGAAGTCCACGGAAAAGGTGATAATCACAAGGTGCAATATCCGGAGAATATGGGTGGATGCGACATTAGCTCCCCTCCGAGCTCGTTCAGCTTGCCTAATGTTTGCCTTGCGGTATGAGGTCTTGCGTTGTCGTGGGGACGCAAAACTTTGCGTCTATTCACCAAAGACGGTCGATTTTTGTTAAGTGCCTCATTCAGGTTTGACAGTTGATGTGAATAATAGTTAGCAGTTATCGTCTGGATTGGTTCCAGAAGTTCATAATAAACAATACCGGTCATATCCCACCAATTAGACAGGAGAATCTTCTTGGGGTGAAGGCCATCTCTAGGTACTTATTTCTGGTACTTATTTCTACCGATGGCAGTCAAATGACCGCCTTTGAACAATAATACTAAATTTAGCATAAACAATAAACACAAAATAATTATTATATAATAAGTAAAAAACATTTATTTCTCAGGCTTTTGGAGTACATTTTTAGAAACAAGGCTCGAAACAGAAAAATTATAATTTACATACATATCCTTATTCAAACTAAAATAAAATTTATTCCATGTTGCACTTTTTACATTTTCCATAAGCATTTTTTTTACATGTAGAACAAATGTTTATGATTTTGTTTTTTTGCCATTTCCAATTTGACACGTTTTTTCACTTTCAGAAATTGTAGTGGAATCTGGGGGGAAAGGGTTTTCCAATAACAGGTGTTATTTTCAATAGCCCGCTATTTCGGTAGATGCCACTTTTGGCATTTTGTCTTTCTTTTCTTTTGCAGGTTTGGGTAATTCCCTCTTATTCGCCCGAATAGTTCCTACTAAGGTAGTTCTTTTTGATAAAAGTTTTGTTGCTAAAGATGTGCTCGTAAAAAATTACCTGTGGTTATATTTCGTCCGAAACCTATAAATGGTTCAGTGAGTTTGAGAACAACAAATTCACTTAGTAGTATTACTGATGGTCTCGTCTCATCTTTTCCCAAATACGGAAATCCATTCAAAATATATTTACTTTCAACGTCCGATGCCATTCAGAATTCTTTGATATAAGGTTAACCTGGTCATAGTGACATTGCGGGAAACTGCAAAGCGGACGAACTAGCCAGACAAGAGACCTGTGAGGTAGTGTCCTCGCGAAAGCAGAGGATTGGGATCTCCTTGACAACCTGCGCTCTACTCCTGGAAGGATGGATATCGCGTCAACTGAGCGAGCGCTTGGCAAGTACCCGAACGTGTATGGTTGCGAAATACTTCTGGCCACGTGTGGATCGGAGGCGTTCGAGGGATATTCTGAGGATGACAAAATCTCAGCTCTCAAATTTGGTGGGCGTCCTCACAGGGCACTATTCGCGGGGTATATGTACATGGGGTGAGACTCGGAATTACTTCGAGTCCTCTTTGCGTCAACTGTATGGAGGATGAGGTGGAATCATCTCAGCACCTACTCCTTAGCTACTCCGCTCTCGCTGGACTAAGATGTAAGCATCTTGGTTTTCACTTCTGTCCATTGCCTGCTGACATAGCTGGCCTTGATATCAAAAATCTGATGAACTTCATCAGCAGCATAACACGGCTAACACAACCACAAATACTCAACCCCACCAACCCATGAAAAAAATGCAATCGATATACATATACTATATATATCTATATATCGAACTTCTAGACGATGTTCTTATTACGTTTTCTGCAATGAAAAAACTCTTCATAAAATACCATCGGTCATTCAGCGGCGGCAAGTTCCTCCATTTATGGAAAAGCATTAAGACGCACACCACAATTAGCAGCAGGATCTCGGCCAAACATCCTAACAAGTTTTGAATTATTTCTTTAAAACTACCATAAATCACATGTTTAGATACGCTAAAATTCGGCAAACCATGGTTGTTTCCTTAGACAACATAGCAAATGTTTTATAGCAAATACCGCTGGAATTATACGGGATAGTCTCTGAAAACTGGTCAAACACGTGACAGGAAACCAGACCGCGGGGAACATCCCACTTCATACTTAGTGCTATAAATAAAAACAATTAACTATATGTATATACGCTTTCGCAACATGTTTCCGAAACAAATATTTTACTCTCAAATGATGAGCCATACCAAACTGTTATACAAAGCGTTCAATACATTTAGAACAGAGGAACATAAACGGAGAGCATAAACAAATATTGAGGAGAACGAAGATATAACAATTTGAGTAAGAGCTCTCAGTGGTACCGCAACATGTGGTGCTCAAGTTAAGCTACTACCAGAGAACATTGATTTCGTGTAATCAAGTGCTACTCAAAGAAAAGTGGAGAGCACGATATTTATTTCAATAATCACATGTACCTCTTTTATTTTTGTGATTTTGTTTTCTGAAAAGGCGCACAACGAAAAACAGAAAATTTATTCAAGTACATGCATGTGCAAACCGAGTGTGCAAGTATGTATGTATGTGTAGATGTAAATGACAACAGTAATATATACATCAATGTTCTCTGGTGTTACTTGGGGAAACAGTGTTGCGATACATTTTGCTTGCAAGACGACTGAACGCAATGCGTAGCAAACAAAATACTGAGTGGATGCTGAGAGCAAATGCGCAGAGTCCCACAAAGAAACGAAAACTAAATTAACACAGTAAAAATGAATAAGAAGCAAAAGCAGCAAAAACCGTACTACAGTCACAACGAGCAAAACGCTAAAACAAAAATCCATGAATCAACAAACAGATGAACGTTCACTTGCTCGTTAGCACGACAAAGCCCCGAGTAAGTGAATGAGTTAGCGCAGCCCCGAAGGCCGTTTTTGGGTAGCCAGTATGTGTTGGGGAGTGGGTGTGGAGCAAGGTGGGTAGATAGGCAGCAGCAGCAGCAACAGCAGCAGCGCCAGTAGTTAAACAACGATGAGGTTCGTCGTTGCTTTGCGATTACTGTGGTGTTAAATATTCAGTCGAAAAGTTACTCTTTTAGTGTACGGCCGATTCGAAACTGATTCGAAAAACAATGCAATTATAACTCGAATTAATTGTAATATTAAATGGAACGGGTTTCCTCGAAGCGCTAAATATACATCTCTTAGTGATTTATTTTCGCGAAAATTAATTTTTAAATTCTGCAAAGTCAAAATAAAGTGCAAAAACTTAATACATATGTATGTGCATACATATACATGAATAACCAATAATGGCATCAACCACCACATTATGAAAAGTCGAAGTCGATAAATACGTGTGCCAAGTAGCAACAACAATGGCGCATATGTGAAGTGAATGAGCGAGTGCGTGTTTACGAAGTGCATAGGTGAAGAGCGATAAGAGCCAGTCAGAGAGTGATAGAGTGCGCGCGATTTCTTGTTCGCAACTGGCAAAATACGTACAGGGAGTACGGGCGAGTATTACATTTGAGGATGTGTGAAAAGCAGAAGAAAAATATATGTTATTAAAAATTATTTGCACACCCGTGTGAAACCAAAGTCTAAAATTGCAATTCAATAGATTTCGTGGCGGTAATAATTCACTGAGAAAGTAAAAACTAACAAAAGTAAAGTAAAGAAAAATCTTCAAAAAATTTACTTGCGGTCAAACGCCCAACGTAAACGAATATTCGCAAAAAACGACGCAGCAGTCGCAGTAGCAGCGGCGACGGACGTCGACAGCGGTGTGCGTGTATGCGCGAGTGAGCGGCGCACAGGTGCAAATGTACGCGCGTGTTCATTCCCATATGTGCATGTGTAAATGATTCTGTATATGCGTGTGTTTGCATAGAAGTTGCCAACACAAAGTGGCAAATCAAGCAAATAACAACCAACCAGTAAACCAGCCAGTCAACCAACTCATGACTGTAACCAACTAATACTCGTATAAAAAATTAAATTATTGCTCAATTTATTGCTTCATCGCGACGCATAGAAGCTGAAATCGCTTTAAACCTATGTATTGCCTACTATCTATGTATATAGTGCTAGTAATGTGTTCAAAATTTTGAAAGTATCACATACATACATATATACAATTTTGCGAAACCTCGAGTCAATGTTTTTTTTTTCTCATCGATAAAACGGGAGAAAAGTCAAAACGACACGAAGGGCGTTATGGCAAGCCTGTAAAATATAGAAAGTGAGGTGAGTGAAACGCAAACAAGTATATTCTCCGTGTGTGTGTGTGTGCGTGAAGAAAGTCACAAACAAAACAAAACCGTCAATAAAAGTCAGTGAAAACTCAAAGAAAACCTTTAAGTGCTGAGAAGTCGGTGTGAAAATAACTTTAAACTCAGAGAGAAAGCGTTTTCGCAACACCCATTAAGCGGCGATCAAAGCAGACAACGCAAAAAACAACGAAAGTCAACTACAACGCTAACAATATTATCAACCAGCAGTAAAGTTACAGATGTAAAAAGAGTGAAGAAAACACAAAACAAAGTAAAGCAAGAGCTTAGAAATCCGAGTGATATAAAAACTGAGAAACTACGAAAAGTTTGGGAAATGTATACATACACACACATGCAAGGTTATAATAATAACATAATCATAATTAAGAAAAATTATTAAATACAGTAAATGTGTTAAAAAACAAAAAAATTATTATAAAGTTTATAATTTACACAAATTTATTACAGAAAAAATGGTAGATGCTGCTTTTTGTCAAACGAAAAATAAATTTTTGTGCTAAAAATTGCAAGTGCGGAAGAAATAGTTTACCTTTTAACAACTGTAGCAAAAGAGTTTGAAGAAAACAAGTTATTTTTGGAAAAGTGTAGAATATAATAAATTTATCTGGTGTGTTTAAATTTTGTAAAAGAGAAAACATTTTAAGTAAAATAAATAAAGAGAATTCCGGAAAGTGAAAAAGTTATAATAATAAGTAATTAAATTCGAAAAAAGTGAGTAGGTACAACGATAATTCTTCTGAAAAGTGTGAATTTTTAACAAAAACGACGAAACCTGAAAACAACGTGGGAGATAATATTTTACTTAAAAAGGTGGGATAGTTAAAAACATAATTATTAAAATGAAATCAGTGTTTGAAAGCTTGTAAGAACCTCAGTCGTCTAACAAGTCTAACCAAGCCAAAAATAGAAATTTACACATCTATAAATATACATATATGAAATATTGTCTAATCCTTTATATTTTTCTTAGCTGTAAGTAATTTAGGAATACTAATTCAGCTTTCGGTCTTGCAACGTTTTTAAATCTCTTTGGAGATGTCGTCATCTGCACCGGTTCGTGAATAAAAATTTGAAGAAATAAAAAGAAACGGCAAAATTATCAAGTTTTGTTTACCTCATTTTAAGTTTTTTTAAGTTATTATTTACATTTCTCACTCAATTACTAAATCCTCTTCACATCTTCACGCTCTAATGTTTTTCTTCTCTTTGAAGTTTCTAAAGTTTCAATATTTCTTAATTGGATGCATTGCAAAACTTTGCGCTGTCGGGTTTAGCAGTGGATTTCTTTTTTTACTTCTTACAAATGACTGTTACGCTGTTATACCTAATGCCCATTCTCTTCTTCTTCTGGGTGATTTCTTTTTTATTTTTTCAATTCTTACTTTGCTTATTGTTCGGGGCGATTGGCTTCGTTTTTTTTAGTTTTAGTTTTGCTTACCATTTTATTTGGTTTGCTTTTTGTGCCATTTTAACGTCTATCAATTCGTTTTACTTAATAAAATACAACAACTCCACTTATTGTTTGTATAATTTGTTTTGCGGTTGCTGCTGTTGCCAGCGATTCGCACTTGAGCCATAAATCGCTCTTTTAACTGAGATATTGAGCAAAACAGCGCAAGCTGAGAGAAAACCTTTTTCTAGTAGTCTAACAGCATTTCGTATAATCGTCCTTTAGGGTGGATTTTGTACTCAACCCTTGCTGTATGTTGATTTTTCCATCTGCTACGTTTCATATTTAGATATTTACGTTTCTTTTAACACTTTACTTTTAAGTTTTCGTGAATCCAATCGCTGAGGGAAACACCTTTTTTTTTTGACGATATACTTTTCGTTTAAACTGGTTGCGGATTATTTGTGTGTCGGTTTGTTATACTTCAAAATTGAATTGGTGTTGTCGTCTGTTTGGTTGAGTCGCTTTTGTTGTTTTTGTTTTAGTTTTTCGTTAGTTTTTGCTTTGAGCTCTTGAATCTAGTTCTTTCTATTAAAAATTATTATTCTACAAAAAGTGAGTTGAGAGCCTGATCGAATCTACCAGCGTGCTAATTGTGCCCCGTGACTAAGATTATTTTGTTAACGCTAAGTTATATGCAACATTCCACGTTTTATATGTACGTGCTTGCTATTCAATGATACTACAACTAACACAAGTTCTAATTGAGACGTCCACCAAGATATAAAAATAGTCTTTTAAGACCTGATAAATAAATGATTTAATGAGTATGCACGCCCCAGTCGCGAATGAACTTCTGATGTAGGTTCAACGATTCCCATTATCTATACTAAAAGTCAATTATCAGTTAACTGCCCTCCCCACGTGCTTTGACACAATGATAGTGTGTATGTATGTAAATGCTTGGTAGTAGGAGAATTAGCGGATTGCATTCGGTTGTTAAAAGCGATGTTAATTTTCAAGGTTGGGTATTTTAGCTAATTAAGTAAATCTTTTTATAATATAAAGGTGGTTAATTAGTTGAAAATGTTTAGTTATTTACAAAGATCTAAACGGGTTACCCGTCTGAATACATTGCATTTCAAGTGTCGGGCATGACCGACATACATGATTGTTTTGCCATGGCATTCATCTCTCTTGTCAATTGCTGAAAAGGCAGGCAACTTTAAATTTTTGCAAATTGGAATGCGACGTTTTGACAGCAAATATCGAACACTAACCGGTTTGCTCACGGTTGGAAAATAATAAGAAACATAAAGACATTAATTAGAAGGCAACATTTAGGAATAGAAAAGAAAACACCATATTTACACATGCGTAAAAGGGAATCGGGTTCGAATCTCGGTGAAACACCAAAATTAAGAAAAACATTTTTCTAATAGCAATGGCAAACCTCCGAGTGTATTTCTGCCATGAAAAAGCTCCTCATAAATATATCTGCCGTTCGGAGTCGGCTTGAAACTGTAGGTCCTCCATTTGTGGAACAACATCAAGACGCAACCCACAAATAGGAGGAGGAGCTCGCCCAAACACCCAAAAAGGGTGTACGCGCCAATTATATATATATTATATATACTGTCATGTGAAAAATAATAGGGACACACAGAAAATTTACGAATACAAATAAAACCATTATTTTCAGTTATTTCAGGTTAGTGCTTTATTTTTAAATAGGCCAATAATATAGCTTAAAAATAATAAAATAAAATACTCAAATTCTTTGCAAACAATAAATATAAACAAAATTTTAAAAGCTGAAGTTATTTCACACTGTGACAGCTACAAAAGTTCAACACTTATAAATTGTTTATAAATTAAATTATTTTCGCAGTCATTTTCTCCTCGATTCGGTATACCGGACCAATACCTTGGTAGGAGAAACATCCCCATACCATAATTGAGCCTCCACCATATTTAATGGTTTTAATTGTACATTGCGGTTTGAAAGCGGTGTTCACTGGCCTGCGAACGTGTTGGGAACCACATCAGGATAAAACATATTAAATTTAGACTCATCCGACCACAGGATATTCCGCCATTTCTGCTCTGACCAGTTGATATGCTTGTTCGCAAGTAATTACCTTTTAGTAATATTGTTTTTCGACAGAAGAGGTACTTTACGTGGTCTTTTTGACTCTAGATTTTTTTTAATTAGTCTTTTGCGAATAGTAGATGTGTCGACATTTAAGGAAAATTCAGTTTTTATATTAGTTGAAGTTGCAAAGAGGTTACTTTTAACAAATCTGACTGTATTGTTTTCAAGACTTGGAGATATTTTTGTTTTTCGCCCACGTGTTTCCTTATGTGGCGTGTATTTTGCGGCATTTTCTACCATTCTCTTAGAACAGTTCAATATATCGGCTATCTGTCTATATGAAAATTTCTTTTTTCGCAATGTTTTTATCTGCTATCGAAGCTGGACGCTGCAATGTTTTCCTCTGCCCATTATGGTTGAATAAATTGTATTATTTGCTTATCTCTTTAATTTATGCACACACTCTATCTTTTATATAATACTTTTATTCTTTGTAGTTCTTTAAAATCCTCATTATTTTTGAATAAATATTAATTTAATTTTCGTGGCCCTATTATTTATTTCGCACACACTCAAAAATTATGAAACGACGAAAAAAGTTTTTGCTTTGATAACGGTATTTTACTTCAACGGCATCCCAGCAAGCAATCACACAAATAACCTCGTACAATTTAGTAAAGCTGAAGCAGAGTTATGTTTTGAAATTTTTGAAAGGTCGTGTCCCTATTATTTTTCACATGACTGTATATATTCATGTGAATATATATATATATAATATACAATTTTTTTTTTCATTTTTGCATGTAAAAGAAGTTAAATAAAAAGTCTAAAACATTTAAATACCGTTTTTCATTTTTTTTTTTTAATTGTAAAAAAAATTCCTGCAAATACCTTAAATTTTCAAACTCTAGAGCACCGGAACCCCTTACGCACAAAACAAATCCACAGCATATGAAACACAGAGAATAAATCCTACATAAAGTAATAATAAGGGTTCTTTATCCCAGGAACTTTCTAAACTCTCCGCATGCTGTTGTCTGCAGAAACGGCTGCCGGCGACCTCTTTCTATCCATATTGGTGTAATGATTATCCGGTTAAAAATAGAATAGAATATATACTTTTTCATTGAATTGCGTTTTATTTTATAAATTTTACAGGTTAAGCCTAAAATACCTATGAACATTGGCTCAATATGACTACAAATTTAAAGCAATTTACACCTATAATACAGTCTCCGAATATAATATAAAAATACATATATGTACCTGTGGGTATGCAAGCTGACTTTTTAGAAAGTGAAAAATAATTAAATGCAAATAAAGTACGAAGATACGAGGTGTGGCTATTAAGTAACGATACTGGTGCTGCTTTCAAGTATGCATGCGCTATGTGACAGCAACCGTAACTGTTTTGCGTGCTAAGCCTTCTCACAAATCGATATTTCCGTAGCCATTGTTCGCATTAGAGCCGTTTGCGTGTATCGCCAGAAAAATACTAAAATTGTTGCCAAGAAGTTTCTAGGCAAGTATAGTACTACCTTAGTGTTAGACCATCCGTCTTATTTGCCGGCTTTTGCGTCGTGTAAATTCTTTCCATTTTCGAAAGCGAGATCGGCATTATACATACATACATATATCTAATGGGCGCGTTCATTCGTTGTTGGAACGATTGGAAGAACCTACCGTATTCTGCTGTCTCCGAACGGTGGATGGTTTCGTATGAGGAGCTTGGCAGAAATACTCTCCGAGGTTCGACTTTGCTTGCCTTTTCTTTTATTAGTTTTTTTAATCTCACTGTGGGTTTCGAACCCGCGTCCCGCGGAATGATAGCCACGCGCATTATATTGGGCTACGGCAGCCGCAAATCTGCATTAAAAGTTCAAATATTTCAGTCTGTTGGAGAATACTTTCCCCTACTATTTCGAACAATGGATGATTCGCATGGATCCGTTTGTAGGTATAGAGGAGGAAAGTATATTGCAGGTGATAATAAGTAAATATGTAAAACGAATTACCGATACTGTGGCCTCTGTTATTTTACAGCCACACCACGTATGTATGCATTCGATTTATAGCATACGGAGACATTTACATAAAAATTTAACAGATTCATGGAAATCATATGAATCGGACAGCGAATCCGACTGGATTTATCAACCCAACGAGAGAACGATCATTGCAGTTGTAGTTGAGTGTTTCGGGCTCGTTCCTGTTTTGTCATAAAACGTAACTAATAAACATAAATTCTTATTTGAACATTTAAGTCAGCAAGTCGAGCGTAAACGCTTGAACACGTTGACCGCAAAGTATATTTTAATGGAACAGGTTATAAACTTATATTTTAGATTTACGTAAATCGATTTTATTTTTCAAACACTGAGTAGCGGCATATTACTGAAGATGAAATGTTTCGTCGTTGGCGTTCACTCAACCTAAACGACAGTTTTGCGCGCAGTCGTATGTATTTATTCGGACGTCGTCGTTTTATCTATATGTAGTTACAACTTGCTGAGTAATACTCAATAAAGATACAAGTAGGAGATATGGCACATGCCGATAGTAAATGATTCGAATACATATGTATATATATATATATACGTACATATCAGCATGTAATATGTATTTTTGCTTGTATCAAATACTTTATCGCACATACGTACTTTACTCAGATTTCGATTTCCCAGACTGCAAAGAATTATGGCCGGCCGGTTAAGTTCAAAGCAGGAATAGTTGGCGGCTTAAATTTCAACATACCAGGGCTGCCTTTTATATTTGCGCCTAATAATAATGAACACTCTGTAAAATAATCATGCGAAAGGCTTTGTTGTTTTTTGTTGTTTCAAAATATTCTATTTGTTTCAAATATTCGGAAGTAGATACCAACAAAACGAGCTGTTTAAAGGCTTCTTTAGGTGTTGAAAAACGTTGACCATACATTTTATTTATAACACATTTTAATGTTCAGGAACAAAAATAAATTATTAGGTATCAAATCAGGTTTGTAAGACGGCTGACACATTAAATCGATCTTTTGAGTCCTCAAAAAAACTCTATTGTGTGAGTCGATACGCGAGAGCCCGCATTGTTTTGGTGAATGATGATTCGTCTTGGGCGGTTAGTCCTTCCAAACTTCTGGCAAATTAATGGTTTTGTACTACTACGAATTGATACTTTGAAATGACCAGATTTTCCGAAAAAACATGCGAGCATTTGCTTTGAGGCGCTTCTTTCGCGAGCAATTTTTGTTGAATTAACCTCATCCTATACTGTTCGATTGCTGTTTTGTTTGCAACTCACATGCATAGATGAAAGACTAGCCGCATGTTACGATGTCCTAGACGTACTTTGAACCACCGCTGCAGAATTTCTTCAATATTTCTTTACACCAATCGACACGAGTCCTTTTTTATGCAATCGCCAAATTATGCGGTACCAAACGAGACCAAATCTTCTTAGCGATGAAATATTGAATATATGCTGGGTGTTGTTGTAGCTGAAAAAACATTCCCCATACATGTACGGGGAGTGCTGCTGGAGTGACAGTCCTTGGCCGGATATATAGTAAATCTGGGTCGTTCCGGTAACGTAGAACCGACTGTCGGGGGAGCGAATATATGCAGGTCCCACTGCTGGTTGTATAAGGCGGTTATGCGATCAATTTTATCGTATGGTTGGTTGGTTTGGTGGAAATCTCTAAAAAGAGATTACAATGCCAAATTACTCGGCAGAATACAAAGATCAGCCTGTGCAATAACGGTCGGTGCAATCAGATCATGTCATAGGGAGGCTCTCAATGCACTTACACACGTTATTCCAATAGACCTACATAATAAGAAGATGGCAATAATGAGTGCATTTAGATTAAATGAAGCGGGTCGCTGGAAAGAAAAAACTTATGGGCATGCAAGTCTCTTACTACGACAGACTCAGTTAACCTCGGAGAAGATTGACTACATCGTCCCGAATAAGGGCTTCTCACTACACAACTTTGATACTACAGTCTATACAGATGATTCTAAAATGGATTGTGGTGTTGGAGCCGGTATACAGTGAGTCAAAAAAGTATTGGCACGCTCGAGAAATCAAAGTTCTCAGTGCTATAACTTTTCTTCTAATGAAAGTATAAAAAAATAGGAAACGGTAGGATGTTTTAAGCTGTTTGCACTGGTATATCTCCTATATATACCTGCACAAGATAAGACAAATGTTTTGAGTTATTATCTTGTTGAAATTGCCAAGCTGTCCCATTAAGAGCCAGGTTTTTGACACTTGGACTTGAATTTTCTTTAAGAACGTCGCGATACACATGCTTATCCATTGTCTCATCTATGGACGCGAGCTTTCCAACACCAGATGCCGCGAAACACCCCCTAACCATCGCATTTCCTCCAACGTGTTTAAGTGTTTTGAGCAAGTTGTTTGCTTGAAGCCCTTTATTTGGCTTTCGCGAAATCTTTTTAATCTATTGAAATGCTGTTTAGCAAATTCTAGTCCCTTTTTCTTATTTATTTTTGTATTTATTTATAACGAGGAAAAACAATAAATTATTTTTACACGAAATAAGGAGCACTGGCTGCCAGGGCCTTCGGTTCCCTTTTTCTTATTTACCTTCGAAATGAAGGGTTTGGGTCGAGGAACCCGGCCGTGACACCCAGCCTTATATAGGGTATTCCGAAGAGTTTGGCGGTTGAAATTGATTTCAAATGAATTTTGTAGGGTCTCGCACAATTTGACAGCCGAAGTTTTTCGATTTTGCGCCACCGTGGTCACCAATGTAACTCCTAGCCGTGGCGGAAATATGCCATGAAATTATCTACCAGATTGTCAGGCTCTTAAAAAAACACCCTGTACTGAGCTCTGTATAGTTTCTTCTCTCTCACCAGGGTGTTATTTACCATCAATAGTTAGATGAACGAATAGCTTAAAAATGAAAAGTATTTATTCAGTAATTTTAGTGGTTATTCAGTGCTTACAAGGCATACATACAAACTGCGTCTCCAACAACTACACAGTAACAATTCACATTTGGAAGTGAAATTCATTGCATTTACAATTTTTATCTGCAATCTCATGGTCGACGATTTCACCTACAGCAGCAACAACATTTGTGGCACATAGTAGAGCATTATCTGTATTTCGTTAGTGTCATTTCAGTTTTCTTTGTTTACATATTTTTTGTATGTTAGCGCCTGCGCTTTATAGCTTGTTTCTCCCACCTTTCTGTGGCTATCGCATCGCTTTCAACTGTCAATGAACAGCTGTCAGTGTCAGTGGAGTGCAAATATTCAAATATACTCGTAATACTACCATCACCCGTTCCATCAGTTGGATGGCGGTGATTGGAGAAGTTTGTGAACGCCGACACAGAGAGAGTATGAGAGGTGAAAAGCTCTCGCAACACCGCCCTTACAGTTCGAAGGCTATTGAGTAGGCTTTCTATTTTAGGCCGTGGTTATGCTGGCGGACATTTGTATGGCGAACACGAAATGTGTTTGCTCTGTTTGGTGTAGGCAGGTTACACTGAGTTTGCATTTCGGTAAACTGAAATTTAGTTTGAGCATTGTACTTATTTATTTACAATTGACAACACTAAATGAAGTACTAGTCACAAATAGCTTTAAAAATGGATAACTAAATATGGGCAAGGTAAACGAATTTGCCAAAAAATAACATATCACAAAAAAATTATAAAAAAGGCATAACATTTATGGGATTATTAACAGCAAAAACAAAGATTCGCCACAAGCGTGGATGGTTATACCTCATAAAACTTGTATAACTCGCTGTATTCAATGCTGTCAACTCTCTTTTCTGTAGCAACAAATGTTTCCCCTGTATGAACGCGGTATTAGAGCCAATTTACACGATGACTTTTTACCCTGGGTTTTTTGCACCCTGCTTTTGTGGGTTTCTTCGAAACTCTTCGTGCATTTACGCAATTACTTTGTGTTTACGGATTTGCTTGTGTGTTTTTGACGTGCAAGCGGACAAATTTCTTTGGCCATTTTAATAAAAACACGAAGATGAGAATGAAAAAAACCCTCGATTTCGCTGATCGTGTTTGTATGCGTATCCCGTTGGCTTCTCTTCTCGTTTTGCCACCAAGCTCAAAACGCTCTACTTTCCACCCAGGGTGAAAGAGTCATCGGGTAAATTGGTTCTGATTAATACTCACTAAGTGCTTCCAGACTTGCCAACATATCTTTAATTATACCAGTTGCTTGATTTATTCGCCAATCGCTAGCACATGGCGAATCGAAAGCTCTTATTATTTCTTCAAAACCGTAGATGCGCTAGATCACGATATTTACTTTCCTGGCTTTTGATGTATGATGGGATCTTTTACAATTGGCAGTGCCATTTTTGGGGAATGCTTATGGAGCGACAGTCCTGGCCGTATATAAATCCGGGTTGTTCCGGTAAAGTAAAACCGACTGTCGTGGGAACTCTCTCTCTCTTCGCATTCGGTGCAACAAAAATTGCACGGTGCAGTTGTGCAATCTCGTGATTGCGGTTTCTTTCCGTACTCGCAGATTCACTGAGGTTCACTTCTCTCTCCATGTATGTAGTACGCCTGCCTTTTCGTACGTTCATTGCTCGGTTGCATTGTTTGACTGTATTATTCTTTGTGCTCTCATACATACATATGAACGTGTGTCTGTAAAAACAGCTGGCTTTGTGCACCGATTGTTTCTTCTTAGTAATTTGCTTTGTTGTTCATTGCTGCTACTTTGATTTTGCTTTTTTTCTTTTTGTTTGCAAATTTTTACAATTGAATGCATTTTTGTTATTGCTTGTACGTTTGTAGGTGAATGTTTATTTTCGTTGGCTTTATAGCCAATTACTGGACGTGTTTATGTTCGTGAATTACCTATTCGCATTAAAATTTTTAAGATGTCGAATTGTTTTTGTTGCGAATTTAAATTTGTATCATATTCATATAAAAGCTAAAATTTGTCAATATTGCTTTGCCGTCAACATATTGCCCTACGTATGCATATATATGTATGTACGTATGCATATGCACATATGTACATTCATATGCATGTTCGTTCGTTACAGATTTTCGCATTTGCACATCTGCGCCCTGTGCTTTTTTGTTGTTTTTTTCCTCTGCTTACTATGCGTGTTTGTTGTTTTCTATCTCTGCCTGAGTTTTTTTTATTCACCCGTTGACATTGAAATCGTTGTCGCTTCGGTGCATATATGTATGTATATATGTAGTCGTTGTGATTGTTTTGGTTGTTGCCACCTCGCTGCTGATTTTATTGTTTCTTTTCATTTTAGCGTATAGCTTTTGTACTCGTCTTGTACTGTATGCTATTATTTACTGTTAGATTTTATTTGGTTTTCATCTCAATGCATAAACTGTGAAAATAAAGTGTGAGCGTAATAAAAAAAATTAACGACGAAAAAATCATTACTTGCCTCAAATTGATGAATGTTAATGTTCCTTTAAGAGCAAAATAAAAAACAAAAAATTAAAAAAGTTAAATACTATTAATTAGTTTTATTGTTTACCTTGGAGTTATAATATAATTTTTTTGATCGTAAAGATTTATGTACAAAGATGAAGAAAATATTCTAAGCATTCAAGAGATCGAGTTCCAGTTGTAGAAAAATAATAAAAACTAAGGTAGTCTTTTAATGAAGCTATGTACGTACATACATAAATACATTACATACTCATCTAGAGGCGCACAAGTTTTCCGGTTGTACTTCACCAACTTTACTATTAACTCGAAGTCAAGGGCGTTAATTATAGCGACCGAGAAAAATAAAATTTGTTTTGTAATTGTTTTTTTTTTTATGATTCTCGTTTCAAATTTATCTTTCGTCTTACTGAATTTCATGGATCATTTCGTCCACGAATTTTGTAGGTTAGGTTATATGGGAGAGGGGTTCACTTTGACATGAATTTTAATTCCATCATTGGGGCATCATTGAGGAGAGTAAGAGGAAAAGTGCAAGAGTGATAGATAGGGGCAATATCTGACTGATAATTTGTACGGTGTATGCTGAAGATAAAGTACAGCAGGCGCCTAATATCCAAGACTAATATCTCCGATGGCCGCTGCAGCCGAATGCGTTGGTGCATGACTAACATTCGGTAGTTCGCGGGCACGAAACACTAATTGATAGAAAACGTGTTTTCTAATAACGGTCGACCCTCGGCAGGCAATTGCAAACCCCCCGAGTGCATTTATGTGATGAAAAATCTCTTAAAAAAAACCAACTACCGCTTGGAGATGCCCTAAAACTGTACTATATGTTCTCCATTTGTGAAAAAAAATCAAGACGTAGGTACACCATGAAGGATGCATGCTCCAATTATATATAATATCTCCGCAGCCAGACTTAAGCAGTCTGGGCAAAGATGCTTGAATCTTCCGAATCTCGAAAAAGGAAAGACAGATGAGTAGTAGATAATTCCACCTCATCCTCCATGCAGAAGCCACGAAGGGGACTTGAAGTTATGTTAAGTCTCCCCGCATGGATCAACTTCGGTTAGTACATCCGCTACTAGAGATATTTGTGGCTTCGTTTATCGTAAGTGGTCTCTCACGATTGCATATGCTAGTGTCGTGTGCTTGCCTAGCGGACACTGAGTTATTACGTGGGACACCAACCCAAGAGAGGATTTTGGGTTACGAAAGAAGCCAACATTCTTGTCTACTACAGTGAAACTACCTAGTTGATCGCAAGGCTGGTCAGCTCATGCAGCTTCGCGCAATATTCCTGTGATCTGGTAGCCATATGAGTTTAATACGAAAGTATTTAGACGTGGCCGAAAATGAAATTAGCGTCCTGATTGCTGTTTGGCTGTCAGAATAGATATTAATCTCCCTAATTGTTGTTACATTAGTGAGCATAAATCGACTGTTTCTTTGACAATAGCTACCACCGCTTCGGGAGCTCTTCTCAGATGACTCCTCCACCAACGTTTCCGCCCAACTCACTCAGATGAAATCTTTTAGAATGTTTGTAAATTTAGTGATAATGGGTTTCTATATTAGGTAAAAGAGACTCACTGTGCCAAATTTTTTCAAAAAGTATGTATGTAAGTCTCGCTACTACAAGACATCCTGTGGATATTCTTTACCACCTTTTCACTTGCCCATCCCGTAGAAACTTGCCGGAGGCTGATCTACTTGCTAGGAACGTCAGGAGACATCTAAATATAAGTACCTGACTTGACTGGCGAGATGTAGAAACATACTCGACGATCACCGAGTTTCCCAGAATATACTACTGTGGGCAAAAAGTAAGGTGAATTTATTTGTCAAACTTCGCGGGATTAAAATTTCGCTCTAGTCATTTTTTTCATGAGTTGGCAGCACTGTTAATAACATCTGGGCCAACTTTCATGTGAATGTCATTATCAGTAATATATTTACGCTTGTGTTTACCAAACGTCAACAGATGACCAACACGTCAATAAAGTGAAGGAGTTAGTGCTCAAAAATCGTCGGTTGACTGTTAAAGACCTTACTGATATGATCGCAATATTAGAAGGATCTGTGAAAACCATTTTGAAAGACCATTTGGGCCTACGAAAAGTCAAATCTCGTTTGGTACCGAAAACTCTCAATTTCTTGGAAAAAGTCGTCGCGTTGATGTGTGTGAATCAATGCTTTCAGACTATCAGGACAAGCTCAAATGCATCATTACGGGAGATGATACTTGTATTTATGCTTAGGACCCTGAAACAACCGACCAATCAAGCGAATATCGTGCTAAAGGCGAGGCCAGACCGAAAAGAGCATGACAAAGTCGTTCAAAAATAAAGGTCATGATGACAGTTTTTTTTCGATTTTCGTGGTGTGGTGCACTATGAATTCCTTTCACCTGGCCAAACTGTTAATAAGGAATATTATTTGAGCGTTATGCGTCGTTTACGTGAAGCAATTCGTCTAAAAAGACCAGAATTATGGGCAAATGGTCGTTCTTCCTGACCATTTCGCCAAAAATTCCACGCACATCGTTCCGCAACCACCGTATTCGCCTGATTTGGCTCCGTGTGACTTCTGGCTATCCCCAAAACTCAAGAGACCACTCCGGGGAACGCGTTTCGAGTCGATTGAGGAGATAAAAGCTGAATCGGAGAAGGTGCTGATGGCTATACCGGAAATGGACTATTTGGCATATTTCGGGGAATGGAAAAATCGTTGACATAAGTGTATTTCATCGAGAGGGGATTATTTTGAAGGGGATGAAATTGATTTACAAGAATAAATAAAGATTTTTCATTTTAAAACCAAATTCACCTTACTTTTTGCCCATAGTATACAAACCATAAACGACATTCACCGGGAGTCCCTCAAAAATTTTATGAATTTCAGCTCTCGCAATGCCGTTATCGGAGCAAAAACCACCACCCATGACAAACGAAGAGAATCCAGAATCAGCCTTGACATACTCAATATATGTACATACATGCATGTCCGTCATGTAGGGGTGCCCACGACAGCCGGATCTACGTTACCGGAACGACTCGATTTATATCCGGCTAAAGACCGTCTTGTTCCGAACGGCTTAAAAGCGTGTACGCAGCTTGGAAATTATCACTGCAGGAAACTTGCTAATCAGATTAACACAGAAGTTTAATTGGATCTAATACTGGGAAATAAGCTTCTATTAGTATTGCCCAGCGAATATGCGAATAGAAATCATTCACTTTTTTAGAATGGTGTTTTTTTTTTCATTTAACTCGAACCGGTTTTCCGACATTTTATTTTTCAAATAACCCAAACGAGTTTTCATTTGGTGCGTTTTACTGATCACTGCACTTATCCTAATATTCAAATTCCGAACTCCATTTACTACAGTGAATAGGCTTGAATGACTACTCAAGTACATACACACACACATGTACATATGTATGTGCACACCATATGTACAAAAATAGATTGATTAAATTTGTATGTGCTTTAAATTGCGCTTATGTGTGAACTACAAATTTGTACATATATGGATATGTATGCAAGTATGTACACACAAAAACCAAGTGTGAACGTAGGCATCTGCACATATATTCACATACTTACATACATATACATATGCGTTTAAAATCTTTCGGTCGCTTTAAATTAGGCCACTGAGCAGTGTTTTACGCATAGAAACATTATTTTCGCACAAACATTCAAATATATGCACTGACATATATATACATATATGTACATATGTGCAATACATACAGATTATACTTTGCTTTTGTTAAGTAGTTGAAGGTCAGCGAAAACACTTAAGCGGCAATGGTGTGCGCCTAGCCTAAATACATACGCACATACATATGTAGTCATACTTAAATATTTTGGCGTGACTATCAAAATTCAAATTGAGCTAAATCAAAATACAATGCACTCATATACGAGGTGTGGGTAGTAAGTAACGAGACTGACATTGTAAAACAATTTATTTCGATTTCATATAACGTAAACTTTCTTTTTAGCACATTCAAAATACATATGTACACCCCTTCTCTATCCCAGCAACGCTCCAAGCGAGTCTTGCATTGTTCCCAGCAGGGCGCGTCCCACTTTTTCTTTCACAGCTTCTTCTATCCTCATCTTTTTCTATTTAAGGTGGATTTCACCTCTGGAAATAGATATACCTCGCATGCTTTAAGATCCTGATGAAAAAGCGAATGGCGCTTACATCGGGATGCGTACTGACTTGGCTGGAAATTCCAGTAAATGCTTGCGCGTTGTCTTGATAGAGAACCCCGGACTGCTTTTTCTACAATTTGGTTGGCTTAGTAATGTTGACTAATAGTTTGAATTTGAGGAACTCTGTGCAGGTGTCAAAATGAAGCAATTTACTAATTGTTTCGATATTGTCTATGTGAAAGGGCGGCACAGACTGTTTTCACGACCATCATGAAAACACTTAAACCACTCAAAAACATGTCTGTACAGGCAAAAGAAAGTTATTATCATAGAGTTCTTTCAATACATTATAAGTTTCGGTAGCGGGTTTTCAAAACCACATGAAATTACACAATCACTTACTTCATTGTTAAAATTCCACTCCGCCGGTATTACAACAAAAAAAAAAGCAGAAACAAAAGAAAAACAGAAAAGAACAAAAAAAAACACACACAAAAAACAAATGGTTTATAGCACCGAGAACCGAAAGAGAATGCTAAACGCTGAGCAGCTGACTGCCGTTGGCATATTGTCTCAGTACCAGCCTCAGTCTCGTTATTCAATAGCCACACCTTGGATGTGAGTATGTACAAATACACAGGAAATACCGTACACAAAAAGATTTTTCATCAACTTGCGGCTAAGTAGATAACTTCTACACTTCCCAACCGCCAACATTGCCACGAATTGAGTTGTAGCAATAAAAAAATTAATTTTTAGTGTAATTATAAATATGTTTATCCAAAATACATATACATAAAAAGATACACAAAATTGAAGTTAGATATCGGCTCAAAGATTCTCCATGGCTCGTGGAAATATTTTTTTATGCTTATTCGGTATATGAAATTTAGTTTGCTGTACGGCCAAAAACCGGCCAATTTATATCTTAAATTTTTTGTAGATAGTTTTAGGTTTACGAGATGAGTAAATTTTTTTTCGCGAAAATCGTGGTTTTATATATTTTTTACGATATAAATCGAAAATTTCCACATTTAAAACAGAAAAAAACTTTTTTTCATCTTTGTAAATATTATTATTAAAAAATTATTTGACTGAAAAATTTAAGCAATCAACACTGGAACGTATGTTTATATAGAAATGTATAATGGCGATTCCGACAAAATAATTTCATATATTTTTTAAAAATAGCATACGGCTATCTGGAAAGTCCTTCGGGTCTATAAGAAGGCCTATGAAACGAACAGGCAGGCCACGAAATACGACTAAACGAGTTGTGGATAGACTTAAAACTGTTCCAAATTCAAATCCATTAATTTGAGCTCCGAAAATTCGAATCCAATTACAGTATGAAAAAAAAGGATGGAGTTTTATAAAAATCAATGCTTGAATTCTGCAACAAAATACTTTGGAAAGATGAACCTATGAGCCGTTTGGAATATTTCTTTGGCGAGATATATGTATGTGTGGAGGGTGATGTGAGGAATCGCTGCCTTATAAATGCAGAACTCCCACATTTAAGACGGCTGAAATCGGTATTATAGTTTGGGTATGCATTCGCGCAAGTGAATCAGGGAAATTAGTAATGCTAGAATGAAAAGTAAGTGCCAATATTTCCTTAAATATCTTTAACGAGGTTGCAATACCTGAAGAATAGAAACTGATTTTTAGCAATTTTATACTGATCTTAATATATCATATTATGATAGTGCTCCGAACCATATCGCAAAAAAAGTAAAGAAATACTTGAGAACAAAAGAAAGAAATGCTGAAATGACCACTGGAAAGACTAGACCTAATCACCTGCTGAAAACGCTTTGGCAATATTAAAACTGCGAGTATCGTAAATAAACACCTCGAAACGTTAACGAATTAAAGAAAGAAACTTGAGATAAAGTGATGAATGCAAAAAATGCATACCTACTTTTGTAGTGTTTTTTTTAAATGCCCTTTGGTTTTACGTGTACGATTCATCCATACATATATTTGGATGTATGTTCAGTTTTGCTACACATTTTTATTCACTAATGTTTACGTTACTAATCTATGAAATCCAGTTTCAGTGCTTGAATTTATAAAAAAAAAAAAATTTACTACTTTGAACATAATTTTCATGAGTGGAAACTTACTTATGTGATATACTGTATGCATATATTAATTTTTTTAATATTAAGTGTATATTATTAATTTTAATTTTATTTTCAAAATGCAACAGAAAAGCGTTTCTACATCAAGATCGATTGTTTGGTTCAGTAAAAATCAAACCACGTGCTGAGATTTCAAAATACTCGCCTAATAACAAACGTTCAAAGTTCGAAATTGTGACCGAAACCAGCAGCTATGTTACAAGGACAATCAGGAAAATCGCGCTTTGTTACTTTGTCTTCTCGAAATCGCTTAAAGTCTGTGGGCCGCTTGCTCTCACTTCTGCGGCTTACCGTAAGAATAACATACACATCAGTTCATAGCTGGAAATACGTAGCGTCATATTATCGCTCTGCTTATGGGGCCCACTCTGGCATCAACCAAAGTATTTGGTGAACAATTCAATCCATCAATAAATTAAAAGTATTTTTTTCTTTTGTAAGAACATAATTTTTGAGAAATCACATGCAAAGCTATTCATTAAGAAACGACATGTTGTTTTTGGAGCTGTCGAACACCCTTTTCAGGGTATACATATTTCTTCCAAGCCCTTCTGTGTAGATTCGGAAAAAGTAAATAAAACTAATTTTTTCAAACCTCAAAAGTGATGCACGCTCAGTGGTCTAGAAATTTCGAAAAATCGTGTTTTTGTTTTTTCAATGTTTCGAAAGTATAGTATCTTAAGAATATACTGTGAAATTTTCATGCGGAAATTCCCAATATTATAGCTTCTACAGCCCATTAACTAGGTAGAGAGTGGTTCGCGCGCTCAAACTTTAAACTCATTTATCTTGAAACGACTTTTTTGGCCTGGTGTTGTCAAAAAAAAAACTATTCAACCGAATCGGCTGAAATTTTAATATGTTGTCCACAACATCAATTGCTATCGCCCGTACTAGAATCATATTATTATTTCAATTATTTCGTTTTTTTTTTTTTGATTAGAAAACTGAAAAATAACCGATATTTAGAGTGTGCAATTCAAAACCGCGCTATTTTGTCAAATTATTTTCTGTTTTATTCTAGTTCGGGGCATAGCGACAGTCATACTGATTAATAATTTTTTTGGTTTTTGTGTTTCAGATAAATATAAGCCCCCGTTTCCACCAAAAGCAAACACCGTGTTTGCAGGAGTTGTGTTTGGGAGAACTGTCAACTGTTTCCACCGAAATGTGTTTGCAAAGTGTATGGTCTTTGGTATGGTAAACAGATTTATGATACATTATTTTGCGGCGACAGCACAGCGCGATAGCCCAGCGGCTAGCAATGTGGGCTTCCGATCCGAAATCCTCGGTTCGAATCACAAAAAAAATTTTTTTTTTATACATTTATTTCATTTTGTTTTATGATATGTTTATGAGCAGATTTTTTTCATGGCAGAAATACACTCGGAGGTTTGCCATTGCCTGCCGAGGGGCGACCGCTATTAGAAAAATGTTTTTATGAATTTTGCTTTCACCGAGATTCGAACCAACGACCTCTCTGTGAATTCCGAATGGTGATCACGCACCAACCCACTCGGCTACGGCGGCCGTCAATCAAATGTCGTATTGACAAATTGCAATCATTGTTGCCATATTTCGATAAGAATGCAATAATAAATGAGGGAAATGAGCAACATTGCCACCACTTAATAATTAAATTAGACGCAAACCCAACAAAACACGCTTTGATTAGACGCAAACCCAACAAAACACGCTTTGAAAAGTGGGTTTAGGTATGGAGTTGTGTTTTAATTTTGTATGGGATTTGACAGGAGTTTTGTTTCGTGTTTGCGCTAAGAACACGATAGCGGCAGAGAACACGATAGCGGCTGCGGTGGAAACTTAGTATAAGAGCCAAAATGGACAACACCCCCCAGGTCCAATTTTCGGGAGGGTCAACTTCAGCGCCATTTTTTAAATTATTAAAATTAAAAAAAAAATCATTTTTGTATGTAAAATAAGTTGAATAAAAAGCCTAAGAAATTTAAATATAGCTTTTCATTTTTTTATTGTAAAATCTTTAAGGCAACCGGGACCCCTTAAGGAAAATTGTTATGCCAATAAATACAGTTTAGGAAACTCTGCGAAATAGATTAAAAAAACGTATAATAATGGGAATTTATTTTTTCCCAATCTTCAATTTGGATCAATTTATTCTCTAATAATTCACTTTGATATGCATATTAAAATAATAAATTTATGTATATCAAAAACAAGTTGAAAAAGCTTAATTTAATAATAATTTATCCTTAATTACAATTTTTCACACATTTTCGAGCAAAACAAAGTTGTATTCCAACAATTGCCGACAGATTAAAAAAGAACAAAATTGTGAAATTTTTTCCATGCTTTCAACTACTGATTGCTAGAATAATTATTTCAGTCACGCATTGTTTATTTATGTAATTAAATTATATATGTGTGGGTAGCAAAATTAGCAAACAACTAAATTCAACATTCACGTTCAATTTGAATATTCACCCAATCGGGCGAGATTTGAGTGCCCAGTGAGCTCAGATGTAATGATAAGTGACTGTGGAGGCGTTACAGTGGGACAAAGTATTTTGCTGTTTCGAAAGCACAACGCAACAAAAATCAAAAACATGTCACAAATGTATGTGCTTTTACATAGTTTTCTTTTGTTTTGCATAACGTAATTTTACGACATGATACTTCCGCTTACGAATTCAACTTAAGAATTAAGATCAGTAAGGCAGCCGGGTTACGAGATTTTATTTAAAGCCTATATTAGTTTCGACAGCTCAAACAGAAAAGTTGTGTGTTCTAGTTTTGCTATATAATAAATCGTGCATTTTATTCACAAATTTTCATTTCAAACTTTGAAAATTCAACCATTGTGTCCACCTTTCCGGTGACCTCTCGCAGAATAAAAATTAATTTGACGTTGCCAAAACAACTCGTGATAGAGTCTGAAATTAAAAGAAAATAAAATTTATTTCCGTTTGAAGATATATAGGGCGAGCAAAATAAGGCCCGCCAATGTTAAACGTTGAAACGGAAAACTTTCCTATTTTCTAATATAAGCCGTCTTCGATTCGCCATGGGTTTGTGAGTGGCGAATAGATGAAGTGACGGGCATAAATGTATATACGTTGGCAGCATTGTTTGAAAGCACTTAATGGATACTAGTCAGCGTTCATACAGGGAAGCTTTTGTTACTTCAACTTTGTGAATTCTCTGTTGATGTTGAAAGTCCTGTTCAACGTCATGTCAACTCCTTTGCTTGCAATTGAGAGGAAAGAAAACACAAAGCGTATTCACAGAACACGAGTAACTCGGAGTCCCTCTATTTTCCGAGTTGAAGCAGCAAGGGTTAACCTGTATGAACGCGGTCTAATGAAACTTTCCAAATATCAGAAAATAAAGTTGGTAGCATTGAAAATAGAGACTGATACCAGTATGATGAGGTATAACTTTACTCGCTAGTGGCGAATCTAGCTCGATAACTTTGTTGTTGCATGTTACAGCGAACAGAGCCCTAACAGTGGCAGAGAAGTGGCGAATCGAAGACGCCTATAATTATTTTCATCTACTTGCAGGCTATAATTGAATTCGCGCCTATTTATGTATACGAGTTACAAACAGTACACAAAAATGCCCAACATCGATCTTTTCTGGTATTCTATTATTCTCAACGATTAATGGTTATGACTCAGAAAAAATATCGTCACTATTTCAAAGCAAGAGCAGCTCCCTCAGCCTGGTATTAGGGGTCTGGATGGCCATTTTGAGGAACGAGGTTCAGTAACCAACCGTTCTGGGAGAGAAGTGCTCATCGGATCATTTGCACTGAAGACAACGTGAAAGCTGTAGGTGTGCCCGATAGACTTCGGAATTGCTTACTCGATTTTTATGAAATTCTTTAGAGTATTCATGCATAATCCTGTAAAATATTTACATATGTCGATCGGACTAAAAATTAAAGAGTTGCAACTTAAATCAAAAATTAAATTTAATTATGAAAGGAATCTAAAAAAATATTACATACAAAAAGAGTATCAAACGAATGGTATCTAAGAATAACTTATCTCCAATTTTTTTTTATTAATTAAATTATTTATATCTGACTACATCGCACTGAAAGGGTTTAGAAAGTGGCGATGGGTAGATCACATGCCTACAAAACCACCAAAGAGCATCGCGAGAATGGAACTGGACTGGAACCCCAAAACCAACAGCCCAGAATTGTTTACGATGTAAGAGTCTTATGGTGGTCTTAAGCTCGAGGAGAGTAAACAAGAAAAAAAAAATCAAAGGGAATGCATAGAATAATATTTTATAAGAAACCTTTAATAGAGTTGCCACCTATGTAAATATAAATGAAAATTATTTAAACAAGATATGATTGTACAATATGCGTATCGAACGAAATGTATCTAAAAATAATTTGATTCAGAAATATTTTAATAGAGTTGCCACTAGTATAAAAAATTTAAATAAATTAAAGAAGTTAGTAAAGCAAAATATTTTAATACGAATATACAATGAATGCTATTTAAAACTGTTTTGTTCCAGATATAGTTTAATAGAGTTGCCACCTACATATATACAAATTAAAAAAAATGCAATATGAAAGTTTACTAAAGGTAGATTTTACTAAAATATTGCTATCAAATGAAACGCGGTTGAATACTGTTTGTTAGTATTTGTTAAGTAAAAGGATTTGCTTCCTAAAATATTAAATTGTATTAAAAAAAAATTAAGTAAAATTTTACAATGCATTTGATATGAAGGTTGTTTCGAAACACTTCAATCTGAACATCATTTTAAATAGGACTGCCGCTTGTCTGAAACTAAAATTAAGTTTACCTTTATGTTTATATACTCCAAATTAAACAAATAAACAATACATTCGTTGGAAATAAGATGAATATAATAAATAAATAAATGCTAATTACAAATTTCTAAGTATGCTTTTTTTTCTCTTGAATACATACTTAGAATGGCTAGAAATAGATATACACTGCAACATTTTTGATGAGGTTCAGCCCACTAGGTAGGGTTAATTTACTGACGATGACGCCCGGTGACTTTACCGCGTTTGGCAGAACTTGGTAAACTGCTATAACACCCACAACTCAATTGTTAATATTTTCGCAGATTTAGTGCATTTTTTTACAATGTGAAATCCGTAAAAACTCCAACTATCCAGCGCTTATTCCATGTTTATTAGGAGCTGGGCCAATTTTATCTGCCAATGTAATTTTGAGCTAGGGAAAAATGGCCGTTTACAGGTATCTGTCCCCTTAATATTTTGAAATTCAGTGGAATTACTATTGTAATTCATCAAATTTTTTTTTTATACAAATATTTTTATGTATTTTCTATTGATTTACTTTGTTTACGACGCTTTAAGTTTACGAAAATAAACATGCGACTTGAGGCGAATAATATTAATATGCAACGATTTCGTATTCAAATCTGAATTAATTATATTTTTCAATGTGTATTATAAGCAAATTAATCTACCGTATGGAAATAATTACAATGAGAATTTATTGGCATATCCAGAAGAATTTTGTTTTCAAACCTACGTTTTTTTTATTTATTTATTTATTAAAGTCACACATAGAACCATATATTATTTTTACAATAATTGCCCGTAAGAATAGCGTACTAGATACAAAAATTAAAAACAAAATTGAAATTAAAATTATAGGTAGTAGTAAAGAATTTGAAATTGAGAAGGCATTAAAGAAAGAGAAAAAAATAATAGTATTAACGAAGGAATGTATGCCTGAAGCGCAGGTTCTCTTTTATATATTTAATTTTTTATATTTTAATTAGTACAAACGAAATACAGAAGTGATTTGTTTTTGTTTTTCAATTTCATGCACAAGTTTTTGTGTTTCTGTGAGTGACAATAAATTAGCATCAAATTAGCATAAAATGTGAATAATATGTATTAATAGCGAATAAACTATTTATGTGTATGTATATGTGCAGATAAAATAACCAAGTGAATATCTAAAAAATAAACAAAGACCACAAAAAAGTATTCAAATGTGATTCTAAATTTCAATATTAATAGCAAAGAGAAGCTCAACACATGCGTATGTATGCCTGTCTGTATGTGTTTGTGTCTAGACAACATACATGCACCATAGGCGGAGAGTTGTTCAGCTGATATGAGCTGAGTCTATCACTGAGTAATCTATCGTGTTGGAGGCAAACGAAAATCGGCGCCTTTCATAAAATATTAGGTGCAGTAAAATGTTCTATATGTTTAGCATTAGATGTCTTTAGTGAGCCACATACGACGATGTATAGCTTGCAATGGGTGACATATAGGTGACATTACGCCTTAAAAAATACACCATTGTGTTTGGTGTGCGTTGCCGCGTTCAAAAATGGCGGTAAAAAAGGCGAAAAGGCGAAAATGCCATGAATTCTCCATTATCACTACGACGGAGCTGCCGGCCCAAAAAATTTGTATTGCTTATGAACCCAATACAGTATCGAATTCAGCAACAAAGCGTTGATTCCGTTCTGGGAGGCCATTCTTCGATAAGGAAGGAGGGAAGGGAGGGAATCGTTGCCCAGGAATTGAAAAAGGAAATAAAATAAATAAAAATAATTATAACTTTGTAAATTTCATCTACAAAATTAGCCGAAAAAACGAAGAGAACTTTTTACTTCTCCCAATATAATATCAAGAACAACATTTAGTCACCATTCAACTTTGCTGAAAATATAATTGATATAAAAAAAAGCGTAGAAGTATTTCTGCTCGAGCGGAGACGAAATTTATCTAACCAGTACCTATTAGAAAATGAATAAAAAAAAATAAAAAAATATGCAAAGTAGTTCAGTTCCACGGTGAAACGGATTGTCGATCGCCGGACAATTTTCCAAACACTCAGCTAATATGGCTCATTGCACTTAAGGCCAAGATATACTTAGGATGTAAAGAGACAGGTAGGAAGGGGTCGGATTACTTCGCAGAGAGATTTCCAGATTTTTTTATGAATCTTAGAAGTTTATCGACGGAAAGAGAATGTAGTTTGTCCATTCTCAATACATCCGGCCTAATAAGGTACCATCTAAGTTTGGCATATACGGGAGAGTGGCTGAGAAAATGCTCTATACTATCTTCATCCCTCAAGGAATATATTAGAAATAATTTCGAACACAAGGCTATCAATTAGAGAATCATTGGAAATACTATACATCTTCTTGCGTCAAGAATTATCGACTTATGACTAAAAACACTTTAAATACAACCACAAAAAATACAGAGGCATCAAATTACTTTACTTCTAAAAATAATTTTATCAAAGAATACCTCCTTCAATAAATTGGTAGTTTCTTAAAGATTTGAAAATTCGCAGATGCTTTTGGCGAACCATAAAACCATAATAGTTCTTCGTTTCCATGACAGTCGGTTCTACGTAACCGAAACTACCCGGATTTATATTTGGCCAAGGACTGCCACTTTAGCAGCATTTCTCGTATGTAAGTATGGGGAATGTTTATGCTGCTACAACACCAACAACCATAATAGTTCTTCTCTATGTGTTGGATGAGTCTTCTTTGGATTACTGTTGTTGAAAATGCCTTTCATAAGGCTGCTAAGCTCATCTCTTCATGTCCTAAATAAAGGAAATTAATCTGTGCTCTATGATTTTAGTGAAAACTCATATTGAAAATAATTTTTTAATCATCGCTTAGAAATCTGTGTATTATTATTGTGTTGGCCAATCTACATATAAGGAATTCTAATAGTTACTGATCGATTTTAACAGGCTGTGGCGGTGTTGCCGTTTTGACGACGTCTGTCAAATGTATTATCTATTTGCCTGTCACAGATTCCAAATCACCATCGCAAGTTAGTCGATAGAGCAGGAAGTGAAAATGATGACGTAAGTCAACCCCATGGTGAAAAGGTGGGATATGATATCTAGCTTATTCGGCATATTCGTTATTCGGCTCTGAACGAATTTGACAGAATCAGCTGATGTGCTGACTTCACACTTGAGATGTGTTTAACAAAATTTAGCTTTGCTAGTTTGTGATATATGAAAAAAATTACACTTCGTTGCCGTCTGAACAACGACTGATTGGTCGAGTGTATGAATACATGAGAAATGATCGTGCAGAATTCGGCTGCCACGTCACAGAGGTTAATGACCAAACCTTGTAAATCTAACATTCTTGGTTTGATTGCATATTTCTTTTTTCAGCGAATTACCGCTAGGGTCCCCAACCATCATTGTATTGAAGTAGCCACAAGAGAAAAAACAAACAAAAAACAAATATTGCAATCAATCTGGGACAATACACTTAGTGCTAATATTTACTGCTTATATCACATACATACGAGGGTTCCTATATATAAGTGTGAGTGAGGCGTCGTTGGGCATTATTGTGGCGTGTATTAATAAGATTTTGTATGATCACCTTGTGGCGTGTTTGCGTTGGATACCTTTCTATTCAAAAAACGCTTTCGGAACGCGACATGATAAAGTGCTACGAAAATTGGTTCAAAGAAATATAAACGCCTATTGATCACTATGGAAGATATTTTGAAAAGCAAGTTGGTTTTCAACCACCGAAGCTCAGTTTTTCATTGTTAGGTCAGAAGTAAAAATAGCAACCCACGTATGTATATTAATAGGCACACTTTTTGCCACCATTCGCACATTTGTTTCGCCCCAATTTAAATTTATAGTTGTGTGTAACTCAATCTTCTACTTTTATTGTTTCATTCGACTTCAAATTTACTCAACTCCTTTATAGCTTCTGTGTACTTTTTTGTTATATTATCATATTATATGTGTGACATTTTTTGAAGACCAGTTTATCTCGGTTTTTTTATTACAGATCTTATATACATACATACATATGAATGTATTTTTTAATTTTAATCTGAAATTTGTTCGGCAACTTTTGCGTCTCATGAAAAATGGGACAACTTTGCTTTGTGCGATAAGATTCAATTGCATTTTAGTTAGCTGGCGGCTTAATTATTTTCTCGTGTGATTAACTTTTAGAAGCAGTTTTTTTTTTTCAAAATAAAAAGTAGCTCCCAACACAATTGGCGAAAGGTGGAAGACAAAATAATGTTTTCAATTATATAAACTAATACATTTTTCACACCAGTTTTTACGTAAGTACATTTGTTATGAGTAGAAGAAATCGGTTTCTAGAACGCGGTTTTTATTATATGGTCTTGTTTTTAATATTATGTCCAACGTGTTATGGGCACCTGTTATGTGCCCATATCGCGGCGTGATATATTGCAAAATTATGGGTATTTTTTCAAATTTATTTTGCATTTAATTTTTTTTTTATTTTTCTATAACCAAAAAACAAATCACATTTAGCTCAGAATTTCACATTTTGTGCAAAATTATTAAAATATTCTATACATTTTCACCAAAATTGTAAATTTTTTAATCAGTATTTTTAGGAAAATTCGAGTATTTAGTTATATAGCGCATAAATTTTTGGCATAATATTGTTGCTGTGCTCAAAAATCGTATTGGTTTTTGACATTTTTTTGCTGGCAGTTTTGAGCAGTTTTTCAGAATAAATTGTAAGTATTCGTTGTATGGAAGGAAAAAAAAACAACAGTATCAACGAAAAAAAAAAAATGTAACAACGCGAGTTTTGAGCCACTTTAAATTGACACTTTAGTAAACTAAACTTAAATGTGTTATATAATAGAAAAAAAAATTTTCTAAAAATTCTGATGAAAAACGTTGAAAATCGAATGAAAATTTGTGCCTGGCAAGTACAACGACTTTCTGTGCGCTGACGTCCCTTCGAACAGATGTTAAGTATACGGAAAATCTGAAACTTACTAAATGAGTTAAATGGCAGCTCTGTAAAAACTCATAAATTCGGAAAATTGCGTAGGCATTTGTTATCAAGTTATTTGCTCAAGAACTTGTCTACAAAAAATAGCTATAATAAAATTCTTTCGACTACAACTGTACTTAACAAAAGTATAAATTGTACTAGTTTACAGGCAAAACAAAAAAAAAAAAAAAAAAACGACCAGACCATCCAATTCCTATTTAAAATCGGTCATTAAGCATGAAAATTCAACTTTTTTTTGTTTTTTTAATAAAAGAAAAAAGGTAAACCTCAAAAATTTCTAATGGTTACACATTTATATATTCCTAATTTTTCAATTTAAATTTTCTCCTCTCAAGTGAATTCAATCAAGTTGCATTTTTTTTACAGTTTACGCTTCAGTGGTTACTTATGAAAATACCATAACTAATGCATTGTCGTAACGCTTCACAGTTAACTGTAATACTGCCGTTGCTTTTATCTGTACGCTGTTTGTTGTAACAATATTTTATTAGTAAAATCGTATTTGTATTCACTAATTAAGTGTTTCACATGAGTGCATGAGAGTGCGAGATTTCCTACTTGATAGACAGTCAATTTGCTGGGAAACCTGTTCCTGCGCTTTACAAATAAGCTATAAAATACTATTTACAATTGATTTTCGCTTAACTCGCTTAAATTCATATCGGTAATTATGCATTTGAAGAATAAAAAATAGTTCTGTATCTATGTATATTTATTCGGGTTTCTAAGTGTTATCAAGTTTGAAAACATTTTCCTTATTTCGATGCCAATTTGAATCATCATTCTATGCTCGAATTAAAATTTTTTATTTATATTTTTCTTCTGATCACTCCTTTGAAGAGCATAGGGCCTCTATAAGGCTTCTCCAATGTACGCGATTAGCTGCTATCGTCTTAGCAATGCACCAGCTTGTGTTTATGGAAGATAACTCATCCAGAATGGATATTTTCCAAGGGTTCTTTGGTCGGCCGTGGCTTTCGCTGTGACCCTCTATATTTGTTATATAAAAATTCCATTTCGATCGTAGCAAAATTTACGAAGTTTTCAGTATTTGAGCGTCCGTTGCTCCACGTCGGGTTACAAAACCGTTTCCACTTTAAAGCGTGAGTGTGCGTCATAACTCCAAAAATAACGATCGTATGAAATTTTGTGCAGTAATTCTATATGTGATTCCCTTGGTATCCGTGGCCGATTTCTTGCATTTTTTTGTTAATAATCTTTAATCTCGCACGAACAAATTAGCCGATCTTTTTAGCGAAAATATGTTTTTGGCTTGCAAATGGTACTATAAATTGAAAAAATTAAATCCTCCCAGGAATACGTCGAAAAACATTTTAAAGAAATGTAATACGATTTATATTATTTCACATAATTCTGTTTTCTATTATGATGTACACCGTAAACAACTTTCTCTCGAGGGGCCTCCGGAGTCTCACTGCCACTCGCTTAATTTTCACTATTTTGCAATGAAAATTTGGTAAAACTTTGTTCAAATATTGCATTATTATAGAAAAGTAAGGGAATACAGTGTTTGATTAAAAAGTAATGAGCCTTCCCGCGCGGAGCGTCTGCCAGGCCAACCGAATCGGCTGGTGGGGAAAATGATCGTTGGACCTTCCCCTTCCACTAGAAACCGGTCCCAGTTCGCTGGCAACAGCGGTGCAGTCAACATCGCTCCGCGCGTGAAAGCTGTTTTAAAAGTGTGTTAGGATTTTGCAGTGGAGAAAATGCAGCGATCGTTGGAGCAACGTTACTCGAACTCGTCAACAATTGGACCATTCATCACGACAATGCGCCGGCGCACACCGCCTTCTTCTGCACCTCTGCATTGGCCAAGATGGGGGTTCCGGTGCTTCCCCACCCTCCCTACAGTCCAGACCTGTCCCCTTCGGACTTCTTCTTGTTCCTGCGCCTGAAAAGAAAGCTGAAGGGGAGGCGTTTCGACGCCATCGAGGCGATCCAAAAAACTGGGACACTTGAATTGAATGCGATTCCGGCGGATGAGTTTAAAAAATGTTTCCTGCAGTGGAAGGACCGCTACCAGCGGTGTATTGACGCTCAAGGGTCCTATTTTAAAGAATACTAGTTGTATAAGCCAAAAGGTTTAATAAAACTGATTTAAAAAAATAAGGCTCATTACTTTTCAATCAAATCCTGTAAACTAACAGTAAAACTGGCAAAACGGATAGCAAAAAAAAAGCTAATTTCTTTCAAATATTAGTCGCAACTGCGCCATAGTTCGGCCTTTCGTGAACACCAATTTTGAATGACTCGCTGGAGGTGCTCGGTCGGTATCTCGTCAATAACCGTAGTAATATTAGTTTTCAATACCTCAATCGAAGCTGGTTTATTCACACAACGTTTAGACTTTACATACCCCCATAAATAAAAGTCCAAAGGCGTAAAATCACACGAACTTGGTGGCCAATGCACTGATCCAAAGCGAGAATTTAAAATGTTAGCGAAAAAAAGGAAATGCAAAAATGGAAATATAATATATTGTAAAAAGATAAAATGACACAAACATGCATGTGAGCACAACTAAATGCGAACATTTATTTAAAAATTTAATTAGAACTCAGTAATTTGGCGCTTAACAGATCAACAGAAACGATAGATACATACAAACCAACTTGTACTCGGCATACTCAATATGTTCCGCGCGATCCTAACCACCTATTCACATGCCCTCTTAAACCCACTCACCTAACACTCCTCTGCCTCTGCACTCAACGCCTTGAAATAGCATGTTTCCTGGGCCTAACGTTAGATGAGTTAGACGATCACGATCGGTGACTAGACCGCACTGACAGGGCTTAATGAACTGCTATAACAACAACAACAAATCAATTTGCACACTACAGCTCAGCCTAAGTGTGACAAAGTTGTGCTAATTATTTTTATTATTCTTAAATCAACCGAATGAAAATCAAATAACCTCCTAGCGAGTCACTGAACCCCTCTGATATAGTGAGAATAATGCCAACGTGCAATTGGAAATTCACAAATCAAAATTAAACTTGTTTCTTAGCTCTTTATTGTACTTTCAATGTGCTGTTTATTGTTTTAACAAAGCATTTGTGTTGCTGTTGTTGGTATTGTTGTGAATTAGTTAATCAACTTACTTATATAGAATATCAATTTCATTAAGTGGCCATTATAATTAAGCTAATGCCTTGATGCAAATCAACTGTTATTTCAGAGAGAGAGCCAACAAATGGCCAATAATGTTTGAATTGTAGCAAAGCGCTTCTGATAAAGGCCGAGATGGCTGATGCTGTTGCAGTTGTTGATTTGATTTGACAGAAAGGCAGGTGAGCTGCCGAATATGCGAGTGGAAAGGTTTGCATATGCATAGATGTAAGTATACAAGAGATCGCAGGCGGGGTAGGCCATACATACTAATACTTGCATATGTATGTATGCGTATATACGTGTATGAGTATGCAAGTTTGTAAACGAGCTCATTTGTATTCGAATAGCTCAGTATTTTAGGTATCGAACCAACCACTGTCAAGGTTTACCACTAATCTGGCACTAATAAGCACAACACCTATTTAATTTATTATTTATTAATCTTATACAACTGAGTTTTTGTTTCGAAGGAAAATACCCAAGTGTACTCTCTGAACTTCTCAATACCACACACATCTTATCCGCAGCCTAAAGCGCTGTTCACTCCCTTAGAAGGCTCGTCTGCCAATACTATTTAATTAACATTTTAATTTGTTTTCATTTCATAATGATTCAGCAGAATTTGATAAATACATACATATATACGAACAAGTGTAACTGCTTTAATTTATATTATTTAATGAATTCCATTTATTCTCTTACAAACAGGCGACATTTTCACGCAGCTTCAATTAGTCGATTCTATTCACGATGTATTCTATCATTTTTGGGTTCTATTCTGTTATTCTGCATTCTGGTTTACATACTTGAATTTAGTCACGTACTAAAATCTAAATGGCTGTTTGATTTGATGGCGCAAATAATTTTAATCTTTGCTTTTGTTTACCTGTAATACTGTACGACAAGAGTTTGTGTATATGAAAAGTTCTAATCAAAATATGAAAATAGAAAGGCATACTTACACATACATACATATAATGCAGCCATACTACTGCGATTAAATAAAATCGTGAGTTTGTTTGTAAATTTTAATCTTTATTTATTCTTCTCCATTCTAATCTACAGTAAACCTAAAAAGTTTGAGTACAACAATAATTTTGGTTTAAGTCATGGCAATAGCTTCTTTCGCTACAATTAAAAAAAAATCATAATACACTCCGCGGCGAAACGATAACATATCATATAACAAAATTTGCCTATTTTCTTGGGAAATCTCTTCATTTTTATATAGAAGTTTAGCTCACTGTCTAACTTTTGATCCCAATTCCATGGCTTTTAATTAGAATTTATAGAAAGATTTTTGGTATGCGATTTTATCGCGTATTAAATTTTAGTATGAGTTGCTAAATTTGATAAGAAATTCCAAAAAAATCTCTAAAATGTTCCACCTTTTAATCAGGATCTTTAGATAACTCTTGAGTAAGCAGTTGTATAGGCCATGCCGTTTTAGTATAATAAAGGAAATAAAGTATAAAAGTTTAAAACGCCTAAAAATCACGTTGATTTCGGAAAAAAATTGGTTGCTTACATGCTTCTTGAGCTGTTTTAAACTTAGATAGGTAATTTGTCAGCTATTTAAAATTCTTAGATTAATGACTAAATGATTATAAATTGAAAAAAGCAGTTGAGTAGTTTTTAAGTAATCGTGGTCACCGATTTAAACAATGTCGTGAAGGTAGAGGAGACACGTCTCCCCTAATTGTATATCTCATTAAATTTTCATGGGATTAACTTGAAAATATGTAGACATATTTCTGAAAATAGAGTTTTCGTAAATTACAACTGACGGTCCACCCTTCAAAAATGCTTTTCTAGTGCATGTATAGGCACAGCTCTCGGAAAAACTCTTTACTTCAACAGTTTGTGAATTAGAGAATTACAGAGAGATTTCCTTCACTCAAAATAATTTTTCCTATTTATTAAACAAGTTATTTAAAAACAAATTTAGATGATTAATTAATTTAGGGTTTTCATTTCTTACTCACAACAACTCTAATATTCCTAGAATGGGCCAAATGTAGATATTTTGCGGAACTTTACGAGAAACCTTACAGATACCGTTTGCGAAAAAACGATAGCACCATCACATTTTGACCAGTTTCGACTAACTTTCTTTTATGCTTGTAATTTTCATAATTTTTTTTTTATAGAAATACAGTTAATTCTACTTACAAGAAATATCATACATATCGAAGTTTCAAATTTTATAAAATTCATACTTTTTAAAAATGCGTAAAAAATCGAAAAATGTTCAGCAAATTTTCAAACTTTTTAATCATAATTTAAAAAATTTGGGTATGCAGTTCTATAGTACGTTAGTACATTTTGGTGTATTAAAGTACAAGTTTGAAGTGTTTCAGAATTCACGTTGATTTTTCATAATTTTTTCCCTTGACGATGTTGCGCATTTTCACCATACAACGAATGCGTGAAATTTTTGTTCTTATATGAAGAAAATGCACAACATGAGTAGGCATAAAAAATTATAAAAAATTATCGAGAACTTTAAGCCAATATGCTATATTTATTTAAATACGAGTATATATTTGGTTTATTGAATTTATTTTAAAAATTCTGGTTAAGAAGTTTGGAAGTTTGTGGAACATTTTTCGATTTTTTATAAATTTTTAGAAAGTTTGTAACTTTTATTTATATAATATTTGATATAGCATAGCATTTTGATGTAGAAATTTATGAAAAAAAACAAAAAATAAAAAGGTAAAACCGGTCAAGTCTTTTTGCGGCCTTTATCTTTAAAGTCTCGCTTAGTGCCGCAGAATATCTAAATTCGAAAAGGCATTAGGAATAATAGAGTTGTTGTGGCTAACAAATGAAAAACCAGAATCAAGTGCAGGATGGCGCAAAATTAATCATACAAATTTATTCCTTATCTTTTCTTTTACTAAATAAAAAAAATGATTTTGAGTGAGGGAAATTTTATTTCGACCTCTACGCGCTCCATTGCTTGTATGTTGGTATACTGGACATTTATGAAATATTATAAATCTCCCGATAGGATAATAAATTTTACGCCATTTGCCATACCACGCGCTTAACAATCGATTTTTTGCAATATTCAGGCCACCATTGACGCAATGTGTCCAAATTTATTCAAAAAATTAGTCAAAAATTAGACTGTTTGAATGGGCCATGTAACTCGTAGCCGCGGCGAACATGTCCCGGATATCATATTAAAAAAAATTATAATGGAAAAAAACTTATATTTTTTATTATCATTTCAACTCCTCAAGCTCTTAAAGGGTATTCTAGTGTGGAATTTAAAAAAAATCGGAATTTTTTTTTGCATATTTTCACAGTTTAGCCATTTAAGAATATGTCATTAAGAGATTTTTTTTTAATTCCTATCGGACTTGTCTGAGAATTTTGAACACGTTTTTCTCAAACCTACTTTTTCGAGCTGGCCTCGAGTTCTAATGAACTATTTTACTTCAAATGTTCTTTATGCAGTCCTTCATCGAATGACCCTAGTTATACAACTATAATTTTTCATTTAGTAGTTAAAAAAAAAAAACGAAATTGTTGAAAAAAATGCAACAACATTTTTTTTCCCAAAAAGCCGCCATATTGTGAAATTTTTGTTTTTTAACTTGTCCAAGGCTCTTTCGATGGCGGTATCTATAATAATTAAGAACCCGTTTGGTTTTTAGTTTTCAGATCACCAGGAGGGTTGGAATCAGGCACGCTTTTCTTTGGACCCCCTACTTTGACTGCGCATAATTTTGTCGATTTAAATTTTTTTGGGTTAGTTTTTAATATAATAATTAACAATCAATAAACAAACAATATAAAAATGGATGATACGCAAATTTTTTGTTTCCTTTGTACAGCGTTTCAAAAACCCTGAAAAATTCAAGCCGCTACACTAGAATACTCCCTTAAAGAAACGCTCTTTACAACACCATCCTGAGATTCAGAAATCCATGGAAAATGGAAAGGTTAACATTAAGCTGTAATGAAGAATTTTATTTTTTTTACAACATTTACGCCCACATGTATTTTCTAGATTTTTTCTTTCTTTTTAAAAATTTCCATGCAAAGTCAGTTGTCCTACTTTTGTGTGAAGCCTTGAAATATACAGTTTCAAAAAAGTTGAAACGTAATAAATATTAATTAATTATCACCGTGGTTACTTTTTTATCGCGAAAAAAAAAAAAATGTTACACAAGTCGTAAATTAAAGCTTTTGATACTGTCGTGTGTTTTTATCGCATTTATAACCTTCAAAATGTGGTTGCAAAAAAAAAAAAAAGAAAAAAACTGATTTAATAGTTGCAATATGCATTGCTCATTTTGTGAAAATTATTTATAGTAATGGTTTCGTTAATTACAATGCATAAAAAACAATGGCTTAAGGCCTAAAATGGTGCAGGAGCTTCAAACAAAAGACAAAAAAAAATTTGTGTGGCAAGCAATTACATATTTTTTACAGAAAAGTACTTATTTTTTACTTCAAAATAATCAATAATGAATACCTGCTTGAAATTATAACCACAAACTCAGGGACCAGCACAGAATATCGGCTTCTCTCCGACACCTGATTGCAGCAAAGTATTTCTATAGAATATTCGCTTCATAAAGAGCTCGTTAATACGATTGTCACGAAATTGTTATGAAAAATTATTGTTTAATAAACTGGCTCAATATAATTTACATTTTCGCTCAGTAAATATTTTTCTTTATATGCCTCTTCACGGAATTTCATATATTGCTTGCCTGTCGGAAATCTTTTGCATTGATCGCCACCTACGACGTGCGCGAAATTTCAAACAAACTGAACTATTATATTGTACTATGTTATGTGTGGCAAATATTTGTAGTTTGCAAATAATGTAAAAAGAAATTTGCTCACGTATTTAACTAGAGGAAATAGAGCAAGCTGAAGTCGCGCTTCAAAGTAACAATGGTTGACAGCTGTCAGTTACCAACAGCAAATGACAGTTGAAAGCGCGTGACTGTGACGCTTTCGTATTGCCCTGGGTGTTGTTGGCGCTTTTTTTTTGTTATTTTGATTGTCACTATTTTGCTGTTCCTTATGTAGTTCACTCACGCTCCCGCCTTTTGCTTTGTCGCAATGCTTTGCAGCTGTCAACTTTTAAAATGTTACTGTCGTCGCGATTTAACATTACATAAAAGATTAGGAATGTGTTTTTTTTTTTTTTGTTTCTTGGAAGACTGCTTGTGGCAATATTTGGTTACAAACGAAATAGCAATTAAAAAGAGCGGGAAATGAATTGAGTGTAATAACCCAAGGGATGCTCAGCAATTTATTTTCAATCTTTTTTTTAAAGAGCTGATTTTGCATGACTTCAAGATTTTGAATTTGAGTTACATTACTGGATAACAGAGTAAATAACTCAGCCCGTTTTAAGGCGCGCTTTAAGTCACATGCAGTACTGCCTTTTTGTGAGTACTGTAAGTTTGCATTGAGAATAAGTTTAATGCTTATTCGTGACTTGATACTAAACGCTATGTATTCGTGTTGAATACAATTTCCAATTGATTATCTAATACTCAGTACTTTTCAGTACCCAGTATCGATATTTTTAAAAATCAGGTAGGGCCGGTACTTTTGAGAATCGAGTACTTACTTTTTTAAGTATCGATTCTGCCCAAACGTAGAATTTATTTATTATATAATTGGCTTCATTTGCTCGGTCGAAAAGATTGAACCAAAGTTGACGTACGCGTAGGCAGCCCAATAAATAAAAAAAATTATGAAATGTTTTTGTTTGTTTTAGGCTAATTTTTTTCTGAATTTAAATTGATAAATCAAAGCTCACATAAATTTAAAAGAGTGTACGTATTAGAAAATTTATTTACTTTACACGTTTCAGGTAGTGATGCATCCATGCATTCTACTTACTTGGGATAGTGCTCATGCTGGGCTATTGAATATTAATTCACAACTGGATCGATGTTCCCAACCTGTTCTATGAGCCTTATAATGAATAGACACCATAAAATTTTTTTTTTCAAAATAAAGGTTAAATCATAAGGAATCGTTACGTGTATAACAGAAAATCTAAAAAACTGGCCAAATCAACTAAAAATTGATTCAAACAATTTTTTTGACTTTTTTTTGGTCAAAATTTCGAAATTTTTTTTTTAACATAATACTAATGTAAACTACTTAATTTTTTCTATATTGTCTGTAAATTGCATTGAAATCCATCCAACGGTTCAAGAAATATTGATTTTGAAAAAAAACACGGTCCCGATTTTCAACATGGCGTAGATGACTCAATTTTGAAAATTTTTCAAAATTCTTTTAGGCTCGAATGTATCTTACCTAGAACTAATATTTCCCAAAGTTTCAAAGAAATCGAAAGACCACTTGCAAATCTCATATTTTCTGACGGAGTCTTACCCCTCTAGAACATAATGAATTTCTATTTACGAAGAAACTTAAACGATTTTGTTGCTTGTAGTAAATAAAACCGATTTTTTTGTATTAAAATCTTGAAAGCTTATATTTCCAATAGAAAGAAAATAATATTTGTATTCAATGTATGTTTTTCTTATTTTTATTTAAGATATGACTGATGTTGGGCAGCAGTTTTCAGGCAATGCTGGTTGTAGGCCATTACCAGTTTAAAATTTTGTTAATTTTTCTCCTTTAAAATTTTTAACCTTGAAATGTGTACTCTTGGCTTTCAAATTAAAATTATTCCGGTATGCATGTGCGAAAAACAGCTCCAAATCTGGCTTTTTACAAGTTAATAGACATAAATATGGTGGAACGAATAATCTTAACGAAGGCAGCCCAAGAGACCTTAAATTTTTCGTATGCATATAGCATTCAGCTCCCAGACTCCCTATCACCATGAAGTCAAGGTTGGCGATCTGTCTCAGTAGACATATCTAACTGAAAGCACTTTCGTTTGTGATCGGCGAGTACTGAAGAAGTAACTAAAAAACTTCACCTCTATGCATTCCCAGTACTTATTTTCTTCTGAATTTATCAATTCAGTAATTAGAAATCTGGAAGGTGGTAAAACCAAATATATTTTTCCAGTTTCATAAAGATATGAAGAGAAATTCCACCAGAGGAACTTATTTTAAGTATGGTCCAGCGCACAAATAGCCCTGCCTTGCAAAGTGTTTCGGTGGAAGGCAAGCGATACCTATGTATATGAAATTTTACAACCCATTATTAAAAGCTCTTAGTTTTTTCGGCGAAGAGCACTTTAATATGAATCAATTTGAAAAAAATTGTATGTTTAAGATTCCCTGCATGTGAACTCACCCTAAATCAAACACTAATTTTGTAGACATATCAAAAGCTCAATTTATATAAACTAATAGGTTGTTATTACTTTGCTAAATGTTGTTGCATGTAATGAGTTGCAATTTGCATGCGACACACAAAAGGTGCATTAAAATGAATCGTCAACAATGCTGAGTATTGAAAGTTTTCGCCAAAGTATAACCCCCAACTACCACTATAACCAGCTACAATAGTGGGCAGCTATAAAGTGAAGTGCATGAACCGATTTTCTCATTACAACAAAAACAAAAAACCAAAAAGGTTTGGTATTTGATCTTGGAAAATTAAAAACAAAAAAAAAAAAATTCATACCAATTAAGTAATTACTTCAAATAACTGTAGTCGTTTTAAAGCATTAAGATGAATAGCAAACGAAAGCGGAGTGTCACTACTGTTTTAAAAAATATTTAATTTGATTCTGGCGGCGGAAACTTAAAAAAAACTCTTACTATAAAAATACATCCTTCAGTAAGACTGAAAATTCGTAATGAAGCAACTTTTTCTAGATCGGATTTATTTAAAGGGTATTGGATTCATGAAAAATTAGGCAAAGTGCAACATATGAAAAAAGTGTTATAATTCTAAAAAGTATATGATATGGTATGGTTACTTTGCTCTACTGCTGCAGATAGAAATCGACGCACAAAGACTTTTTGCATTCCTTTTCAGTTGGTTCTATGTTACAAGAATGGGCCCGATTTATATACAACCAAGCATAGTCGTTTGTATACAACCATGGAGTCGTATGTATGCGAATTGACAAGCAATGGAGCGCGTAGAGGTCAATGTGGTCGTAAAGATTTCCATCACGAAAATTATTATTTTTTATTTAGTAAAAAAGTTACTTAAGTTACACAATCGAATGATTAATTTTGCGCCACGTGGTACATATGTGCTTATTTATCTAAAAGCAACACTTTCGCTTCTGCACTCAACCATTCATACAAAAATGATTTTTCGCCTGTGACATGACACACATGGATCATAGTGATAAGACCAGTCGATTCATTGCAATACCACCTTGATTAAAGAATTCCCGAAACAACCGAACGTGATTTTTGTTTTATGTCACATCTCAGATTAAAATTCCCACTAAAATTTTATCGCCATTGATTGACATTTGTAAACGTTACGCCGTCTTGAGTAAATCTACCTCTGCGTGTGTTTTCGATTTCCTACAGTTTTCAAAATGGATTTGAATTTGCAACAACGAATTGGTATTAAATTTGGTAATAAAATGCATTCAATGGTGCGAACATCTTAGAAATGTTATTTCGGTAACGATGCTCTAAAGAAAACTGTCATTTACGACAGGCAAGGAGGCTTCAGAAGAGATCGTAAGTGCACCGGGGCTGAGGAAACTGATGAAAACATCAATAAAGTGAAAGAATAAGTGATTAACAACCATAAATTAACTATCAGAGAGTTGGCAAAGGACCTGAACATTGGAATTTCATGCAAAAAAGAGGCCGCGTTGATATCGCCAAAAACATGATTTCTAAGGCTGTATTCGACCCAGGCTGTATTTAAACGCATCATTACTGCAGACAAGACATGGACTTATCAGTAAGACATGCAATCCAGGTATCAGGCTCAGTGAGCGGAGAGCTCCGAATGAACTAAGACAAAACGAAACCACGTCGTTTGCAGTCAAAGGAGGCGATGCTAATGGTATTGTAAACCACGAATTTTCGCGAGAAGATCAGACAGTTAATATGGACAATTATTTGGGCGTTATGAGACGTTTACATGAAGTAATTCTCCAAAAAAGAAAGAATTTGTGGGAAAGCAACTCGTTGATTTTGCAGAATGATGACGTCAATGGCTATGTCGAAAATGGAGTTCCAGAAAATGTTTCGAGAGCTGGATCAAACGCTGGAATAAGTGCGTTACAGTAGATGTACTTTGAGGAATAAACTTTTTTTTTTGAATTTTTTGAATATATTCCGCGTACTTTCTGATCAAGGTGGTATAGTCTTAAAGTTCATTCTACACGCATTGAATGAAATTGTGCATTCTTAGCTACCGCTGCGATCTCTGATAATGCATCTACTACTATTTTGTGAGCATATACTTACATATATACGAGTATATAACTATTTTATGTGTGTTAAGTGCAAGTAATTGTAGAATGTTGCCATTTATATGCAACACAGCGATACTCGTAAACAGCAATGACAATAGCCGCAACAATAATGGTGAACAATAAAAAAAAAAAAAAAAAAAAAGTCAAACTATTTGCATAACATTCTTGGTGCAATACAAATAAATTTAGCATTAACGAATTTAGTGTAAGCGTCGCTGTTTCGTAGATATGTTTGCGAGATTTGTTTTTGTGCGGTCAAAAGCAAGAAAAAAGCCGCTATTTAACATAAAATGCCACCACAAATAGCGTGGAAATAATGCAAATTTCTACGGAAAAATGATAGAAACATAGTTGCCTCGTGAGACATATGAGGCTCAAGACACATCGGAAGACCGAATATGGAATTGCTAAGAGATGATATTGGACAGATCTGAGTCTCAGTTGTTGCAGTCCAGTGTATTTGTGCCGTGTCTGGCATTCATTTAGATTGAGTGAGCCGAGGCAATTCTAAGAATTTTGTTCAAATAGTAGCTTTTCTCCCAATCCCGATCAATTTTCCTCCTGATTGGCCTTATGAGAATGTGTTATCTTGCTGAATGTCAAACTAATTATTTGGTAGTTCATTCATTGAGCAGGTAACTAAGTCATTCGATACGTTGCCCACCGGTTACAATCGAGAAATTTAGCTAAAATGAGATGTCCGTTCTTAATCAGTCAGAGGTTGGTAGGTTGTGATGCTCACTGGACGCGTAAATCCATTTGTAGAAGAGATCGGCATATATGCGAATCCTCTTAAACCACGTGCACCTTGTCATCCCGAAGGTTGAACATTCACGTGTATATGCAATGGAATGCTGTTTCGTCATATTCTAAGCACATTTTACTTCAGCAGAAACTTAGTCTCCTACCAGGTGGTGCAACTAAAAAAAAAAACAAACAATTTCACGTCTCAACCACGTTTTTTTAATAAGAATTTTTAGACACATTTCGTGTTTACAGTTTTTTACCCCTCCGAAATTTGGTGTAATAAATTGCACGTTTCAAGTAGTTCAAAACTAGCGTTGATTTTTGAAAATTTTTTCTTGCTGTCAGTCTTGTACATTTTCTATATATCGCTTGTATGCTTCAGCATAAAAAAAAATAATGAAACATAACCAGAATCTTAAGCCCTTTGAAATTCGCGCTTTATAACACCAAATATTAATGTGCTTTAAACTGAGTACTCAAAATTTTTCGAAAATTTCAGATTAAAAAGTTTGAAATTTTGATGACAATTTTCTAAGTTTGTTTTTAATTTGCACAAGATTTGCAAATTGGATTTGCATGATTTTTGTAGAAGGCTGAACTATATTTTATTATTTTTGTTGTCAAAACTTGTCTCTAGGTCCCCTCTTATAGTTATTTATCACACCATATTTATAACTTCTTCAAAATAAAAATTACGTATGAAAATTAAAATAACCTTTTTTCACTCTTGTCTCTTTTTAGGTAAGTCTTTACTGACTATAAAGTATACCTCTATTATTTCTGCAATTAACGTAAGTACGTACGAAAAGTAATCTTATCTTTTATTGTTTATTCTTATAGTTTTATAACTAATTTGCTTTCCTTTAAATGAGAATTTTATATATATATATATGTATATAAATATATATGTGTTTTTGTTTTTTGATAAAAATTTAAACGTTGAAACGCCAGAACAATTCCATATATTTTTATCACCACTTGTATACACAGCACTTAAGTGATTACGTCAAGTACAAAAAAGATAATAAAAAAGACATAAGACTTTATTTATGGAAGCGTTAAAAATAAGCTTTTAAACAACCGCTAACTCATTAAATTATAATATTTTTGTGATAATCAAGAAAGACCCCAAACTCACTGCTTGGTATGGAGTATACAAATTCTTAAACGCTTTTATCTTATCAGAAACATATCAAAGTTAAGGCTAAAACCATGCAGAGTAGTATGGCATGCAAAAAAACAAAAACAAAGTCAATGTTTTGCAAATATTTGTAATTGGATGAAAACACAAAAGTAAACACAGGCAAAGCAATAAATAATATAAATAGAATGTGTATATGTATGTTTATCTGTATATGCCGTACGTGGCGTATACGTTACCCGCAATTAATGGCAAAACAAATAGCACTTCGTGTGAATATGCGAGTACGTGTGCGCACTATACATGTGTTTATATTTTATTAAGTTTGAGTAATAAAACGTTAATAAGGTATTAAACTGTTTTGTTAATTTTCTGAACAATGCTTGCAAAGGGTAGAAAGGTAGTGTATCAAGTTGGGTAATAAATTGTCGACAACGGCTTTCACCTGGTTTGAAAATGCTAAACATATTTTTTTGGCGGTTAATATAGAAAACAACTTCTGCACATGTGATTTATATAGTAATAGTAAAAAATTCTCAACGCCATGTGCAGAAAAAATTGTCAACGCGATTTTTGAGCGACTTCAAACTTGCACTTTATTATGTATGGTAAAATTGGATAAAAAATTGCACGCCCAAAAGTCTTCTAATTTCTTGTTAATTTTTTGGAAGTTTGGAACAATAAACTATAATTTTATGCAAAATTAACGAAAAAATTCAGCACTAAAAAAACATTAAAAAAATATTTTTTGTTTTTTTTTGAAATATTGTACAATCACGAAAATGTGGTTTGATATTTAATATAATTTTCCCACTTACACTGTATGACTAACTGTTTCAACAATAACAGGGTTGTGTGATAGTAGGTTCTGATAAAGGGGACAAAAAATAATATATGTACGTGTTTTGCGGATTTGAAAGTTTGCATGTTTAGGTGGGTTAAAGTTCCCAGCTTTTTGCATATTCTCATGGTAAGTCTGTATAAACAACTAACTAAGTGATTCCTAAAATTTAGATATATAATGCGTTCTGAAGTTCTATGGAAAAAACAAAGGGGAACATTTGTGTGAAAACTTTTAACCCTCTAACTACTCAACATATGGGTATTTATTGTCTCTTTTTGTCTCTTTTGTTGGAAGAGCAAAAAATGCGCATAATAGAGGGATATAATGGTTTAAAAAATACCACAGGTTTATGTGTTATAAAATTGTACTTTAAATTGTTTTTTGCGCACAGCTCAAAATTCAACTTAAACTCCAGAAATAAGTCAAAATGGAAGATGTGTACGGTGAATCGCATGCCTACACTTGTACTCACACTAATAGCAGAGAGACATATTTCAAAGTTTTAGCTATTAATTTATTTTACATTTCGTGTTATGTTTATTTTTTATAAAAATATACTTCATACTATAACAAATACCATATAATTCAAACTTTCAAACTTTGTACAAAATTAAAAAAAAAAAATCCACAAATTTGCATTAAAATTACATACTTTTCAGTCAGAATTTTTAGAAAAACTTCGCGTATGCAGTTTTATAGCTCATATAATTTTAGTGTTTTGAAGATGGCGTTGATTTTTGATATTTTGTTTTTTTTTGTTTGCTGGCATATATATGAAAATTTCGACCGTTCGCTATGTGCCACTTCAAATTTGCACTTTATTGTAGTAGAATTTAATGGGCAGCGACCTAATTTTTTCTTTATTAAAAAATTTTAAATTGCAATGAAAATTTTAAAAATTTTTATAAATCTTGCACAAAAGTTAAAACTTGGATTAATGTGATCTTTATTATAGTATGAAGTACATTTTATATTTATACATAAATAAAAAAATAATTGAAAAAGATATATGTATATGTATAAATAAGTAGTCACAACTTGTGAATACGTGTGCTTCTATAATTTTGCAACGAGGTATGTTTGTAAATAAATAATAATGCACACAATTAAGTATTTAAATATCTGTGATTGCAAGTTACACATACACACATACATTCATGGTGTTAATTCACCTTTTGTTAGATATATAGTTTTATGTATCACACATCTCCCATTTCATAAAAAAATCTTTTCGAAAGCCAGTCATTGCAATTGAGTTTTTACACGTACGTACATAGATACACATATGTGAATACTACACATGAGCTCGCTATGTTGTTATTATTAGAAATTTTATTGCAAAACAAATGCATCATTGAAATGCATGAATGCTCGAGAGGTGTTGCGTTGTCGACGCTAAATGCGCTAAACGATTTCAACTTGTAAAAATTTCCATTTGCTTAGCACTTTAATTCAATTTCCTGCCCTGTGCTTAGCCGCAGGCGACCTTTATGACCCACTTACGCCTGATGCGCCGCTTTCACTCGCCCAGTTGGCGGCGGGCTACTACTCCTAATACATACTAACTTATGCCAAAAGGCGGGCTACCAAACGAAAATGTGCCAAAGCAACATTTGAGCGCTGAATTTGTTGTGAAAGCGAATAAGGTGTGTATTGCATGCAGATAGTAGTTGCACGGCGGAGTGAAAAACCGCTCCCTTTACCTGTGAACATTAATTCGTCATGGTTCTAAAAAAAACTTTGTCGGTCGTGCCTTTTCTTACGTTTGTTTTTTTCTTCTTTTCTGACTTACAAAACGTTTAGTGCTCGCATTTTTCATTCTCAAAGAGAATTGTAGATATCGAATAAGCAAACAGTTAGTGAACAATTCGCCGCACCTATTCAAGTCGGTAGCTTTATACGGTCGTTTTTGTATTTATTAAATATTTTCTTTTATATATTTGTGCAACTCCTTTCAATATTCATTCGCTCACAATTCACTTACTTGTTCAATCATTTACCTTTAAGTAGTTCGCCTGCTCGTTGTTTAGCGGCGAGCAAAGATCGTTTATCATATTTTTAATTTTTTTTATAGAATTATTATTATTATTTTTTAATTTTGATGGCGCCGCGATTGTGACTTTACTAGAGTTTAACTGCTTGGGAAATTAAAATAAAATGCGAGTAAGCAGTGGTGAGTAAGACGCAAAGCATTTTCAAGATAACTGAGTCCACGACTTTGGATCACACTGACTTATAGTGTACTCGATCAAGGGCCGCCGCTTCAGTAGCAGGTGCTAGCAAGTGACGGAGTTTTGATGGTCCCGGATGGGCGGAGAGATATGCAAATGCTGGTGGTAATTCGTTTCGAAATATATATACAGGCTATCTATTGATAAGTGCTTCACAGAGTAATTTTTTCTATGTAAATTAAAATTACTCTACAGCGGGTTTACAGTTGTTTCAGAAGTGGTTTGCAGTTATCATTTAGCCTCGATGCGGGCTTTGCAAGTCTAGGACCTAATCGACATCCGAGAGCCGCAGACGGCTCGCACTTCTCCTGATGAGCTCGAGCTTACTCATATCTTTTCGCTTCATCAGCTCCAACGTATAGTAGTTGGGATGTACGCTGCCTCCAGATTAGATGGTTGGTACAGATGAAGAAGTCTTAGGTGGATAAGCTTCTAGGGACACAACATAGGTCATAGGCGCCCTCTTACTGAAACCAAAGATCATCCATCGTCTTTCACTAGCAGCCGGCAAAAAATTGGAACATGCAAACATTACCTTGTAACCGAAATGTCGTCTCCAGCATCACTTTTGAAACAAACAAAAAATGGACCGGAATTGCCTTTATTTCACAATCCTCAACATACTCTTTGCAGATGAATTGGTTTTTTGACAATCACGTGTGGGTTTTTTACCCCCACTTGTGGTGGGTAAGTTGCAAATGTGCCTCCAACAAAACTCATCCCGCATACTACTCACTTCGAAAATGAGTTCGAAATATATCCGTCTGTAGTACATTTTAGTGAAAGTACGAGCACATATGCCACTGACTACCAGTCAAACTTTTGCTCAAACAATGCTGTTTGTGTTAAATCGGGTACTTGAATTTGGACCACCCTGTATATACGAGTATGTAGTATGTTTACGAGTGCATTAACTTTTATGATGAATTCTTGCCATTTGCCCAACAAATGTGCGCTGAGCGATTTCACCATTATTTTTATCGCACTTATTTTTTCATTCTCTTCATTATTATCTGCTGTGGCACGTGGAATTTTTCCATTAAAATTCTTCTTCTTCATTTCTTGCTGTTTTCCATATTTATTTTCAAAAAAACATTTCGGTGTTCTCCGCGTTGCTAATTTTTTGATGTGCTTCCTACTACATGAGCATTTCCATTTGTACGTTTGTGACTCGTGTAAAGTGCACATGGCTTGGCATCTACATATTATAAATTTTTCAGTTCCTGCTGTTGCCGAACATTACAAGGATGAGACTCCTTCCACTCCACTGTTACGGGTTTTTTGGCTCCATTTGTTGTTTATTTTTGTTGTTAATGGAAATACTGATGTTGATGCTGCTGCTACAGCTGTCGTTGCCACAATCGTACTTATCTCCATACACTTACCTACATACATACTTCCATACATTCACTACTACTCGGTAGTGCCAAGTCGTGTCTTTGGCCTTTGATGCTCATATTTTCCATCAACATTCCCAACTCGCCTACACGTATGCTTGTGTCTGTTGTTTGCTGTTGCACTTTTTGTTTTTGTTTTGTCCTTAGTTTCTATGAGTGGGTACCTAGTGGTTGCTTTTTATACTGAAGCTGGAATTTGAATCGTTATACCAAGTGTGCAAAGGAATTCTACAAGCCACAAGTTTCTACGAATATCGAGCGATGTAAGTGAAGGGATGTGAGATGTTGAGTCGCTTGACAAGACCCCTTCTGTTGAAATTGTAATTTGAAATACATTTGAAAAATATTCCTAGACTCATTTGTAATTCCTAGAAGGCATGAGTGACGATTTTAAGTGTTGAGTATTTAGGTATTAGCCAGATATTCGTATGTGTGTGTGTGTTTCATAGATTAATTGTTAAGTCTGAGTTTAAGACTCTTCTTGCTTTAATCCTCGAAAGTTGTTATCAGTTGGAAACGAACATTTTCGAACAGAAAGTGAAATCTGCGAAAAGTACAACCACACCCACACAAATAACTCAACATGTTAGACAAAGTCTGGCAAGGATTTAAGAGGTGGTTAATCGATGCTTTAAGGAAAATAGAGTGGAAAATGAAGGCAACTAAAGGAAAATTTTGCGACGAGAACTGTGCGAAGAGGTGAACGTCATAAAAAACCGCTAGTGTAGTTATCCATAAAATGAATGTATAACTTTTTTGTACCACATGTAAGTGACGCCACACAAAAACAGTGCACCTAACTGGACGCTAATGAAAAATATGAAGCAAAATTTTATTGCTGCGGTAGTTTACTTAGAGTAGCATTACTTGGTTTCTGAGACATTTGATGTTACTTTGCAATAGGTGTGCTAACGATGTTCAATAAAATTATTTTTAACTTAAAAATATACACACAAAATTCGAAAAGTAAGTTATCTTCCAGCAATTTTAATTTGCTATTGCTAATTTATGTATTGGGTTTTTGATACCAATGGGTAAAGGAAAGCACTGTAAATATGAGAAGCGAATAATGATCAAAAGACAAAAAAACAGAGAAAAAATACAAGAAAATTCAATGCTACATTGGAGGCTCTACTCAGATGATGCCAAATGCTTAAAATTATAATAACCAGCGTGAAACTCGCGGACGAAAGCACAAAATATCCGCTAAAGGCAATCGTGTAATATACGTAATAATACATTGCTGAAATAGTAATCCATTTGCATCAAGCAAGCTCATCCGCGACGACCTTAGTTTGCCAGTTAGTGCCGAAGGTGTGCGTAGACGTCTGATGCAACACAAATTATTCCCAAGAAGTCCACGAAAAGTATGGTTACTGGCAAAGAATCACTTTAAAGCGCGTTTAAAATTTGCAGCAAAGCATCTGTCCGAACCGTGAAATATATTATGGTCAGATGAAAGCAAAATTGAATTGTTTGGTAGTACAGGCTCCAGAAGTATGTTTGACGCGCACCCAGACCCCGATTCACCACAAAAAACTAAACGGCAAAAATGACGGCTCTGAAGTCATGGTATGGAGTAGCTTTTGTTATAGCGGAATAGGCCCAATTTATTTGATTGAAGGTGTCATGAATCAAATGGCACATGGGAAAATATCAGACGAGGTAATGTTACCATATTCCTCATGGAATATGCCACTGAAATTGGTATTTTAGCAAGATAATGATCAGAAACACAATGCCGTATATAGTGGTTTAGGGTCAACGGGGTTGAGGTTATACGTCGGCAAGCTCAGTCTCCAGACCGCTAGCCCATAGAAAAGTTGTGGACTGATATAAAGAAGTGCTGCTGCACGGACCCCAACCAATTATAGAGTTTTATGCAAGGTAGTAAAAGAGGCCTGGAAGTGATTCCCATTAAATCGTTGACAAGATCTCACAGACTCTATGCCACAAAGATGTGGCGCAGTGCTGAAAAACTGAAGCTATTCAATGGGGTCTTTACATATTTTTTTTTTTCGTTTTGTAAGCTTTGAAGGCATTTAATGCTAACAGTTAAAAATAATCTGTATTATGAAAATTACTCCTACTTTTATGTGGAACAAATTTTTAATCTGTTTGACTTAAATTGAAATTTTAATTTTTGTTTAATTTTGATTTAAATAGGTGGGAAGATAATTACAACTTGTGTGATTTATTTTATGCCAAAAACGTTTTTTCATTTGTTGAAAATTTAGCATTGAATATTTGTTTTGTGGACAATTGTAGACAACTAGAGATTTCGGAACTGTAATATCTTCGTTTCATTTTGAAATTTTTTTAAAAACAATTTTTTTTTTAAGTTTTTTAGGATAAAATATTCTTTTTAAAAAATTATTTGAAAACAAAATTATAGTTTTTTGCTCAAAATTCTTTGGAAAACTCAATTTGTTTGGACATTTTCGAAAGAACCCCGCCTTAGATTAAAAAACAATTTTTTTAATGATATCTTGGACTATGCTAAGTAATACCTGCAAGCCTCTTAGTGAGATTCCCATAACATTTAAATACGTACGTAGCGAAGCGCGACTAGATACTCTAAAGTTCATTTCACTCATCCATTAATTCGCTTTTTCTTTTCCAACAATTTTGAATGAACAAATACCATTTTTTTAAATATAAATTTTTTTTGGTAAAAATGTTAAAAATAACCGAAGATATTTCAGTTTGAAATGCTCTATACCCTAATTTTTAACAATGAAGAATTCTGAAAATAATAAATTTTTTTTTAAATACTTTAATTTTAAACTAAGCCAATTGAAGATTTGAAGACAAAGTCTCGAATACGGGGATGACTAGATTTGGAGTCGCGTCTGCTGGAGTAGAAAAACTGGTATTAGCCGAAAATACTATGAACCAGAATGTTTATTTAGATATTCTGCGAATAGGATATAAAGGAAAGAGCGGCTAAATTACATTTGCAGGAAGATTTCCTGTGTGAACCCGTCAACGACCCCAATCATGCCTCACGCATACGTTGTGTGTATACTGCTCGGTTGTTTGCTACTCCACCTCAAAGCGGGTATTTAATTCCTATAGAACAGAGGTAGTTTAAAGAGATCTGCAGCAAATCGCATCAAAACGAAAAATAAAATTTGACAGATACTTGAAAAGTTTATAATCCTTTGATGCTTGATGCCTCGTGTGGATTCTCTATGGCATCCATCCATAGAACTTCCAATCAAAGCTCTGGGAGTTCGGGCGCGCCATTCAAGATATGTGCAGCCTAGTGTTGTCATCACACACATGCTGCTTATTCGCCTCTGCTTATAATTCTCTGATCACTTCTCGTCGATCGCCAGTTGTTGATTGTAGAGATCTGAATTGAGTGTGTGGCCCTATCCCTTACCATCCAACCAAACATATAGCGAAACCTTCTTGACCGTTAATCCGAACTTTTGACGCTTTTGTTTTTTAGTTTTACAAATGTGTCGCCTTTTCTTACATTTCTGCATAAAATTGTAGGCATCTATTCGGGTCCAAAAGATCATTTTATGTAAATTTGTGTGATATTCATAAAATGCTCTGTTCTGATATTTGGGTTGGAATGGGGGCCACAAATTTTCTATCAACGCCAAAGGAGACAAAAAAAAAAACACATTCGAATGAGCTGGTAAAAAGCCAGTTATGAAATTACAGTAAGCTTTGATTTTTTTAACCTTCGTTAAAGTTATTCCACATTGTCAGCTCATCGGTAAAATTTCAAACGATTTTCATTTGACTCCAGCCAACTCTGTACTGATTTCCTGGCATTCGTATTTGCTACAAAAGGTGATGCCTACCAAAAACCGCTAGTTTGTTCTTGGCAAATTTTACATTTGAGTGACGTCAGTGCAGATAGTAAACAAGCCCTGCACCTGTGTGCAAATCGATGTGTGCACAATTTATTCTATTATTTTTGACTTTCCCCTCACTTTCGCTAATTCTCCCTTTTCTTTTCGTTTATTTTCTGTACTTTCTTAATATTGTTGCTTTTATTGTAGGTTTATGTGGGAATTTTCGCTGCCGATGCTTGCATTTTTTTATCATTTTACAATTCTAGCTTCGCGTGCAAGTTTTTCGTGGGTATCCCTGAGTTATTCTGAGTGCTCTAAAACATGCGACAAAAATTTATAAAATCTACACTTACTAAGCAATGGGCTATTCAAATGGTGATTTCCGTTTGTTAGCCGATTAAAAGATTTAAAAATACGAAAGTCGAAAATAATAATTGGCCTAAGATTCAAAGTTGCAGTAAAGCTTTCGGTGGGAAATTTGCTCAGTGTAATAGAAAAATTTTGTTTTCTTTTTTTCCAGAGCGCTTCTGAGTAAATCAATTGACAAGTTATGCAAATTGACATGTAGTTAAATCATTAAATGTTAAGTAATTTATGTGTATACGTTTTTTAAATAAATTTAATTCATAGAACTAAAGTGGGATTTAATCGTATGTACACCTTAAAAAAATGTAGTGCTACAAATTTAATAAAAAACAAGATACATGATTAACATTAACAATTAGCTAAGCGTAACAAGTGTAAATGGTGTCAATATGCAAGTACAATGGCAATTAAAATAAAAATAGCAAGTGAAATGATATGTTTTGTTGTAATTCGAAAAAAGGAAAAGCAAAATAATTTTATCAACATATAGTAGTAAAGTGTGCTTGATTGAACGGGATGAAGCACTTTATGAAAACAAAAAAAAAATTCTATCTAAATGTGTGAGATGGAAACATTTTGTAGACAAATGATGCTGTCGTTTACGGCATCTACCTGGCACTAGGTGAAAATCATTGCAGAAGGTCATTCACGTTTCTACATTTAACCAATTAATTAATTTAAAAAACATGGTATTTAAAGATTCAATTAGAGGCGCCATAACCATGACCACATTAATCTGCTACTCGAGCCAACCTATGGACAACACTGTAATCGATTAGAGGTGGCATGCCATAATGTTGTAGTCATAACCATAATCGTACAGACCAACTGAATTTTAGTTTTTCGCCGAAACTATTGTATAAACAGCTGATAGTCGCTTTACTGCATTATGGTATAAAATATGGATAATGCCATCTGGGGCGTTCCATGAAAGTAGTACCAGTTGGTCCTTCAATTTTCTTTATACTTTGGAATTTTATTGTGTTTGTGACTCTTTGTAAGCATGCCAAAGGGTTTTGCAAAATTTCAATTATTTTGCAAGTTATTGTTTATTGAATTTTTATGCTAAATTTTTTTCGATAATTTTTATCTTGAAATATATTAGTGATACAAAAAAGAGTTTTTTATAAAAATTATAGGGAAAAAGTCAATTTTCATAATATATTTTTTAAAAAATAAAAAAAATAATTTTTAGCTAATTTGTTTAAACAATAATTTTTTATTGTTGTTTTTTTACTCGACGTACACTGTGGAATTTTATAAAAAAAATTTTTTATGAAAGTTTGAACCCTTCTTAAAAGATACTGCAAATTATAGAGATGGGTTTTTTTTTGTTCTCGAGAAATTAATTTTTGAATTTTACACTGCATGACTCGGCCTAGTAGCCGCGCGCGGCAGCTCCCGCAGCATGCTTTATTCTTTACCAATACAGTATAAAGAACACAGCCCACTATGAATAAGTTTTTAAAATTGTCACTCCGCACTGTGTTAATGAGCTTTTAACGATAATTACATTTTTCTTTGTGAAGCGAGTGACTGTGTTTCAAATTCAGTTAGATTGAATTTTACTTTTGAGTGAACAACGTCTCTTAGATTTTGTTAGTGCTCCAAGTTTAAAATTTAATTTTGCAATTTTAGGACGCCTGGCAGACTTGGTTACCGAGGAAATCATTCAAAAAGCCGACGACATGATTCTCGCTGATCGATGAACGAAAGTGCGCGAAGTTATAGAGGTCATAGGTGTGTCGACCGGAATGGTAATTAATATTTTACATGATAATTTGGCGATGAAAAAATTGTCGGCCCGATGAGTGCCGCGATTGCTTACGGTGGACAACAATCGGAGCCGGCTGTTAACTTCAAAGCAGGGTTTTTGAGCAATTCAAACGAGATCCGAAGAAATTTTTGCGTGGAGTTGTCGCCGTTGATGAAACTTGGAATCATCATTAAAGAATTAGAACAATCGATTTCTTCCGGTGAATCTATTCCAAAGAAGTCGAAGACGGTCGAAAAAGATCATGGCGACGATTTTTTTGGGATGCGAATGGGATCATTCTCATGGATTTTTTATAACGATAACGCACCAGGACATTCATCCGGAGTTGTCGCCGCCAAATAGCGTGAATTGCTGCTGCACCCCCCGTATTTATCCGATCTGGCTCCCTGCGACTTTTTCTTGTTCCCTAACATGAAGAAATGGCTCGCGGGAAAAAAATTTAATTCAAACGAAGAAGTCATCGCCCAGACAGAGACGTATTTTAGAGAGTTCGACAAATCCTATTTTTTGGAGGATTGGACAAAATGGCCGCAGCGTTGGGAGAAGTGCATCTTTCTATAAGGGGTCTATGTTGAAAAATAAGAAAAAAATTTTTGAAAAAGTGGTGTCTTCATTTCTGAGACGGATACTTATTTAACTCCCCTAATATATGTAAATATCAGATGTTTATGACTATGGCACAAATAAATGAAGACAGCAAATATCGCTATAATTAAGATACGATTAAAGTTATGGCGTTATGGTAAGGTACCTCTAATCTAACCTTAAAGAGGCAAATTAAAAACTGTCGTCTAAGCACTTATTTTTTCACGTAGAGAGTGTAACAGAATAAAAACCTTGTGTGTCTATTTGAACTTGTGGAGAAAAAGTGTTGGGAACAGAATGAATTGGGAAAGCCTTGGTTGTGTAACTGATTTGAATGCGCTAATTTCCGGAACGAATGAACCGAATTAAAAGAGTCATTCACTAAGAGGGACTCATTTCAACGACAGTCGGTTCCACGTTACCGGAAAGACCGGATTTATGTATAATCGGCCCCTCTCCCAGTATTCTCCGTACATGTATGGGGAATGTTTATGTTGCTACAGCAACAAAAACAACAACAACAGACATTCACTAATTGGCAAATAGATTTTCTAAGCATCCTTTTCTAGGTTCCTTTTTTAATGATTACACCATATTGCACTCTCTTTAGTAGACGCTGAAATATTTCTAAAAACTCCATTTAGCGTACGTTGTGGCCTATATTCAAACCATGTATCCGCTAGCTGACGCTCGGATAAAGATAGTTTGAAAACTCGTATACAGGCCTGCTGTAGCTCAAATTTAGAGAGTATGTTACTCACATGGAAAACCATTTTTTGCTCAAAATTGCCCTATGTAGTGGCGCTTGGATCAAAATATTTCGGAAATTCGTATTTTTGTATCGTTTGTCTGGAATTTGGAATGTTGTTATGTTTCTTAGAGTCATTTGATGCCTGTTTGCGTTTTTTAAAATTTGATTAAGTGCAAAATCTATTTGAAGACAATTTGCGGAGTGCCGATATGGGATGCATTTTATTTTTGTAAGGTCCTGGTCCGACAGGGAAAACTTTTCTCATCAAAGTCAAGTAGCCGCTTTTGGTTAATTTTGGTTTAAGCCAAACGAACCAATTGATTTATTTTCTACTTGTATAAAATAAAATATGTTTTTTTAATATACATAAATTTATATATTTTCCTTATACTCTTTCCACTGTAAGTATATAGAAACGAAATTGTAGAGATCAGAAATTTATCACCAGTGATACATTGACAACTGGGGGTAGTTTTCGCATGTTATCAATGGCATATGGAGAACGACTTTTGCTGTGACCGCTCGAGAAGTCTCCATGAAATATTTTCTTAAAGTTGGTCGACAGAAAACAGACGATGGATTTCTAACTTTAACGAAATTTTTCTAGTTAAGCTTAAGAAAAAATATAATTGAACGAATCATGGGGTAAACTTGGACCCAAAAAAGGGAGTTTTGTCTATATCTGCTTGAAATGCGCTACTTTCCAAAACTACTAGATGAATTCTTATAGGGGTTTCACAGGTAATTCATTTTTTTAGAAATTTTGTAAATACTTTTTTTTAAATTTTAATTATTAATTTTTTTTAATACAATTTTTTTTAAATGCATACATTTTACAGACATATACAGATATGAATGACCACTTGTACAACATATGTTTAAATTTATGCAAAATACTCAAAATTCGTTTATTTACACACAAGTTTTTCCCCATATTTAATTTATAATTTGCATTTGTTTTGTTATTTAGTTTGTTATTGTTATTCCGGCATACTTAGTTTTTAATTTTAATTTGTTATTTGTTTTGTTATTTAATCTATTACTGCTTTATTTCCATATCAATATATAAAATACAATATTAAAACGGATGCAAGCAGCAAAAGATATAATTTAAATACACATCACGTACGTTGTCATTAGTAGCTGTATGAAAGACAGAAATTTACGCCTTATTAGAATTATTCAATTGTGTGTTTTTTCTTTTTGTACATAAATCAAAGGATTAAAAAGTTATATCGGCTTTTGTGTTAATTGAATTTAAGCTTAATTTTGACAGAGATAATTGCTGGCTTTTTGTGTTTTAAGCAAGCATTTCAATTTTCAACTTTAAAAACATTTACAGTAATTTTATTATTATTGAAACTAAATAATGGAATTAAAGGAAAGTGCGCTTGAATCTAGAAAGCCACAAGCTGTGCAGTTTTGTTTTCCTTTTCACAAATAAAAAGCAAGCCACATACTGAAATGCACATATGTGTGCATATGCACGCAGGGTTGCATACACAAATATTTAACTTTGGGTATGCTATAGAACCCTGCATGCCAGTTGAGTGTTGAATAAGTGCTTATATTGCAATTATCATTCATTACAAAAGAGTTTAGCTAACTACTCATTATTGTTCTAGCCCCAGGAAAGAAATATGCACTTATGCCTTCTGATGTTATATTCTTTTTCCTCTGTAAACCATTTAAATACTTATGTATATATGTATGTATTGTATATGTTTTTATTAAATCATATGTGTTGTTGCCGTTATTCAGTTGAGGTGCTCCCATGATGGAAAGAATAACGAGATGGCGCCTACCGAGGAACCATTACTTTGCTCTCAGCAAATTTGACAATTAGTGACGTCGTATTAGCACCAGTATGACCAGATTATCATTTTCGTAATTTGTTTTAGCATTTTTTTGTTATTTAGTCTTGGAGTTTTAGTTCTTTCTTCATGACATTTACCTAGCCATTTTTTAAAAGATAGTTAAATATTTCACTCAGTTTTATTTAGCTTTACTTTTACTACTTAAAATCTAGTCACATTGCCCGCGATTGCAGTTGTTGTTGGTGTTCTTCTGCTTTCAGCAGTCAAATCTGCCTCTTGCTACTGCAGTGTTGCCCAGCTTTGGATATAAAAACGCACTAAAATGCCCATTTAATGAAAAGAAAATACGAAATTTTTATTGAATTACTTAAAGAACTTTGTATGCCTGACAATTTGTGTTTCAACTGTGCGTCTTTGTAAATAAAAGTCTTATGGTTATGTACAATGTAATTTATTAGTTTACTCTTAAGAGAAACTCTTTTGTTAAGAGACCGACTTTTTTGCTTTATTTGAGGATATATAACGAGATAAGGTTCTCTTTTTGTAAAAAGGTCGTTATGGTTTTTTCAGTATTAAGGATTCAGGACCGGAAGAAACGATTACACCTCTACGGTTTCAATCCGCATTCAGCAAATTCAAACGATTTTTAAATGTGTAAAAAGGTTTTCAATGTTAAGAAGTGTTGAGAGAAGAAGATTTTAAATTCTAACATAACCTTAAAAGGAGCAAAAAATTAAAATTTCACTTTTAAAATATCAAATTGTGTAAGAATCAACAAATTCAGTTTCGATAGCCTTAAAAAAGAAACAAACACCAAACGTAAAAAAAATTCGCATTTTGGGTAGAAAACAGCACTAAATTTATTGCGAAGAGCAAATGATTGGACACACTGCACAACTCAGCAATTGTGACGTCACGCACTCTCTGATGGGCGCAATCAGCGACTTTCCAACTTGTAGGAAATCAAACTGCGTCTGCTTCGTAATCTTTTCGTTACAGATTTGAAAACTCGGTTAATCGAGTTATTATTTGAAAATTTGTAGAAAATCAAACTGAGTCTGCTTCGTAATCTTTTCGTTACAAATTTGAAAACTCGGTGAATCGAATTATTACTTGAAAAGAACAAAAAGCAACCGTTTCATGGTATTGCATATGAATCTAAAAAGAACTGTGATGCAGGTGCTATGTGACTTCTTCTACCTAGGTTTGCCATTGCCTGCCGAGGGGCGCCCGCTATTAGAAAAAAATGTTTCTATTCATTTGGTGTTTCATTAACGAAGACTCGAACTTACGTTCTTCCGAATAGCAGTCATTCAATCAATCATTCGGCTACGGCGGCCGCATAAATGGCTATATATGTATGCTATATATATTCTTCGTGAAAGAAATATAGCGGAGAACACATTGAGTCTAATAAAAGGGTATTTCAAAAGTGATGCGTAGATGTCAGTAGGCATTTTTAAAGTTTGGCGTATTTTACTGGTACTCATGGTGGACATTTAAATGGTGGCATTTTTCGCATAAAATTTTTATGAGCCGTATTTTGTGTTTTATTAGTGAAACCTAAAAGAATCTAAATGTTCTGCTTCATTTTAAAACAACATCTATGGGCGTCTTTTGAAAGACTCTTTGTAATTGGGGTCTTAAAAATTGAGATTTGACCGAAAATGTTATGTTGTATTCGTTTTCTTGTTTATTAATCGTTCAGAAATTCAAATAATGTTTAATTGAATCATCAAGTAATTATTATTCAGCTGAATCGCAGTTCGAAAAACATATCAATAGGCATACGACTAATTCCTGCTATAAAAAATATTTTTTGACCTGTTTTGAATAAGGAAAGAAAAAATAATTCACACGTTATTTTAAAAAGCTTTTAGTTTTTACATTATTTATAATTAATTTGCGAAATTTTTGTTCCGAGTCCGATCCCGACATTCTCGGAACCATACTAGAAAAATTCCGAAATTTCAGAATCAACAAAATACCGCTAATTTGCATCTCTCCCGTCCATACATCATTTTCCTCGGAAATACTTAAATTCCATTCACTGCTTTCGACCAAAAGTCAATGCGCAGTCAGTCATCGTGATTATTTCCCGTTTGTGAATTTTGCATAAGTAAGAATGCAAATTACAAAAAATATATATTCATAAATGAAAATGTGTGTAAATGGGGGAAAATTCCCTCGATAATGGGAATGAATTGCAAATATTTTCGCACACATTAATAGCCTCAACGCAAAAGCCAGCAACGAACAATTGAGGGCAATGCAATGAGAAATACTCAAAATTAACTGTGATCTCGAGAAAAAAACAAAAAACAACAAAAAAATAATAATTAAATAAACAAATATATAAAGAAAAACAAAAAATCACAAGTAAACGCGAATCGCCTGTGAATTGCGAAAAAGGAATTTGCAAGGTGGCAAAAATTACTGAAATGTGCGCAATTAAATGAAATGAACAAAAAATGCATAAAAGAACATACAATGAAGAAAATCAACAATAAAAATGTTTGTAATGATGGAAAAAATCTGAGTTAATAAACCTACTTAAAGCTCATTTGCAATTTCAGCCGAGCGCAAAATACTCATAAATACATAAATACACGTCGCAGAACAAAAACAAAAAAAAAATACAACAGCAGATAAAGATGAAGCAGGCATTGACGATTTTGTTGTTATTCTTTTTGTGAAAATACAAGTTTTTTAAACTCGCCAGCAGCTCAGCGTGTGAAAATTTATGCAAGCGCATATTTTGCTTTTGTTGTTGTTATTTGCTTGCATTGCATGCAGAAAAATGCAGTAGTGCGTTGAATAAATGATGAACAAATGTCAGAGAATCATGAACTTTTTTATGGGGTTGCATTGCACTATTTATCGAGCTTTCAGTACGAAACGAAAAACAAACAAACACAGTACAGCGCGAACTTTAATTTAGGTGTAAGTAGAATTAAAAACTCATTGTTTAGTTTAACAATTTAACAAAGTTAAATAATTTTATACATACATGCAAAAGGGTGTTTTGTTTACAAGTTGAGAGCTTCTATTCGTAGCAGTGTTTTCTGTTGTTGACAGTTGACAGCAAATTTGACAACCTCAAGGTTTGGTGTGAAAATTGTCCAAATGTATGTTGACAAACGTAATTTACCACACTAATGATAGCGCACAAGCCGTTTTGGAATCACGATTATATCCAGAAAGTCACTGTTTCATGTCGACTTTAAGAGGCGGTCGAATCACTTGCCACCTCATTCTTGCTATTCGTGTTATTATTTTCTCTAGCCAACATGGAAGCCAACAATCTACTCTGCTCTACTGCGAAGAGTGTGTGAAATTCGACCTCCAGTAGCGGCAACTACAACTTTTAAGTAGTATTCAAACATTAGTATTAAAACACTATCTACAAAATAGACCCATCCTTCCATCAAGGAAGTCAAAAACCAAAAAACAACAAAAATATTTCTGAAATTTATTTCAACTTAAGCTGTTCCGTATCTAAAAAATCGTCATATACATGCATACATATCTACAATAATTATTGATTCACACGTTCTTGCGCATTTCACAAAATACACGCATATGTATGTATGCATGTCCAACAAGAATAACAGACAATTGTGGCAAAAAAAAAAAACAAAAACTGAATAATTGTTTTAACGTCGTTTGTGACTCATTTTAAACCATTCTCTGCAATCCACTTGACTGCACTGTTCATATTTGAATATTTACTTGCACAAACATATGTACATACACTGAAGTGACCGATATGTTGTACACTACCCATACAAAATCGATTAGGGTCAGTGCTTACACGACACGCAAAAACAACGAAAACCAATAATTGTTAATAAAAACCAACCAACAGTAAGCAGCAGAAGACAAAAACCATTTTTTTTTTACTTTTCCACTCCGAATTCTTTTTGCCAGCAGCTCGAAAAAAATTTCCTATTGAATATCTTGCTGCCATATGAGTGTGCCATGCTACGCCACGCCGCAAACTTTTATGGGCATGCAACAAAAATAGCAGCAAAACAAAGGCAAAAGCAATGCACTCGAGTGTCTTTTTTATTTGGGTTTTGGCTGATAAAGCGCATTCGTGACAGAGATTTTACGGTCAAAAATTTCAAGTACCAATCATTGATGGTTTCTGGCGCGACGCCAATGAGCAGTCATCAACTGACCAGGCTTTTTGCTTTTTTTTGTTTCGTTGGGAAAATTGGTTTTCCATGTATTTTATTTAATGAAATATAAACGTTTTTTCGACGTTTTTTCAAAGGAGGCATAGGGGCTAAAAAATGAGAAAACATTAAAGATCTACAATATCGAATGATTGTTGTAATACGGCTGGTGCTTATCAAAGGGCCGGGGATCAAGCACGATTAATTCGAAGTGCGTTTAAGATTTCCACAGATTCAATTACAGCAAAGCGTCGAACTATACTGATAAAAGATGCAAAAGAGTGCTAAAAAATAATGCAAAATAGTATTGGAGAGAATTAAGTTTAACAATTCAAACTTTTCTGTGCTTCCTGTTCTCACAGCTTAAAAAGAAATCTGCCATTAACGATGCTTATGTGAATTAATCTGGTCACCTGCAGAGTATTGCGTTCATTTTGGCCATCTATCTGTGAACAAAGTACGCAGAATACACTCAGGCTCTCAAAAGCGAACATACAGGTATAACCCTCATGGATTATTGACGGGGCACTGGCCGCCAGTTTTGGAACTATGTATAACAATTTTTAAGAGGTGTCGAAAGAAACCGGTTGCTGTGGCGCAATCTTGTTAGAAAAGCAGAAAAGAACTGATTGTGATGGCTTAAGAAGACCAGTATGTTAGAAATGGGGAAAACTTTCTTTTTTTGTGTTTCCAATAATAGCAACACGACATGTTGCCAAGTTTTAACAAGTTTTTCTTTATATATACAACAAAAGTAGTATAACCTAAAGTTTTAATCTTCGTACAAAATATTAGAAAATTCAGCAAAATTTCAAACTTCCTAATTAAGTTTTTTGGGATTTGATAATTTTTTGTGTTGACGGTGTTATGTCTTTTCTTTCTTATAACGACTACTCGAAACAATTTTTACATGTAGAAAATGGGCAACTTTGTTGAGGAACAAAATATATTATAAACAAAATAGATTTTCTAAAACTTCACGCCTGCACTTTAGTAAATTCAATGGGCTACAAAACTGCATACCCAAAATTTTTGAAAAACTCTGACTAAAAACTGAAAAGTTTTAAAGAAAATTTGTTTAATTAAGTTTAAGCTTTTAAAAAATTTGAAACCTGTAGTGATGGTTTTTATGTAACTTACTAAAATAAAAAGAAGAAAGTGCAATATTTTTCACATAAATAAATAATCAAAACCTTGGAATATCTCGCGTTGCTATTATTCACCCTTAGATCAGATTAATTCTCATAGATATAAATTTAATCAGACTAGTTTTCATAGATATTAAAATAATATAACATAAAATCATGAAAGGCGTCTGACTGCTCTCAGATATTTCTAAGTTTTTTCCCCATTAACCCCTTGACGGCTCTGGGACATATATACCGAAGCTAAAAAATTAATTAAAACAGGATTAAACCAGGGTGCATTTATGTCCTGTCTTGATTTATGTATAAATGTAAATTTTTTATTCACGAAAATGAAAAAATTTACAGATTTTTTAAAAGCCTCAAATCAAATTTAATTTGTCACAGGTAACATGCGAGTGATTTCTAAGCACATTCCGCCACTTCATTTTTGTAAGCAACGACCCCGAAACCACTTTTGTTACAACTCCAATTACTTTTGAAATCTTATTCTAACCATATTTTATAGGCCATTTTGGATTTTTGAAATCTGAATTTAAATTTGTAATCAAAAATATCGAAAACCTCGAAGTTTGTATTTTCAAATCGCCTTTTTCGAATTTATCAACATTGACCACAAATTTTAGTTAAAAGATTTAAATTTTTGTCTTACCTTGAACCCATTTTTTATGCCATGAACTTGCTGGAAGTCTTATTTTTTTAATATTTTAAATTGATTCATTTCTTTACTGAATTCAAAATGAAACGTTCTGGTAGTTATAACTAAAGCTTTGATCGCTTATGCATAATTAGGTTTATATTTCTACGAATTTATAAAACCATCCTCGTAATATGCATACTAGTAATTTGCTCTCGTCATATTTAAATAAGTAAAAAGGAAAATCCTCGATACAACGAGAGCCAGCAGTCTCTCGCTTTTCTGAAAGCTAATGAAAGTCTCCATTTTAGATCCAATGAGCACCAGTCATCTTATGGCCAGTCACCTTATTAAACTACCTTCGTAATATTCATATACAATATTTAGTAACATTATTGGTGCGGAAAAGCTTTGATCACATTAAATTAAGTTCAGTACAGCCTTTTTTATCAGGAATGCATTCGTTTAGTACTTGCTTAGTTGCTTTACTTATACGTAAATACATACAAGGTGGCACAAAATTGATCAGTCTATCGAAAGATGCATTATTTTTGCAAATGACGTCAATCATATTTGACACTTGTGAACTAAAGGTTAACATAAAAACAGACAAGCGCGATCCATTGCATTGTAAAGGCCCAACTAACGTTTTCCTCCACTCAAAATCATTTTTTTTACTTAGTAAAAAAGGTATTTAAAAACAAAATTGGATGATTAATTTTGCGCCACCTTGTATAAGAATTGCATTGTAAAAGCCCAACTATCGTTTTCCTCCACTCAAAATCATTTTTTTTACTTAGTAAAAAAGTTATTTAAAAACAAAATTGGATGATTAATTTTGCGCCACCTTGTATAAGTATATCATTGTAAAGGCCCAACTAACGTTTTCCTCCACTCAAAATCATTTTTTTTACTTAGTAAAAAAGTTATTTAAAAACAAATTTGGATGATTAATTTTGCGGCACCTTGTATAAGTAAACGGACTGTGCCATCAGCGGAACTCAAAAACGCGACATCATTAAAATGCTAGAAAATCTCGTTTGCAGCGTATTTGTATGCGAGCAAATTGCATTTTCCGCTTACTGTGAAAGCATCAACAAAATAAGCAACAGAAACATGCCAACAACAACCACACCAACTTCATTAACTAGGTACAACTTGAAGACATGAAGACTGTCAGCCGAAAGATTGTTCGTTTTGCTGCAGTAAGTTTACCATTTGAGGAGAAAGGAAATTGTGAGTAGGTGATCAGAAAAGGAAGAGCCGGGAGAGAGGAGTTGTACAAAAAAATATATTGCATACAAAATGCTTTAATATGAATGACAAGCATTTGGCGGAAGCCATAAATTCTTAGCACAACAGAGTGGAGAGTGCGGATGGTTTGTGAAAAGTAAGGAAATATGAAACTTCTCTGCAGACAGGCGTAGAGATGCAATGGGAAGCAGCTACGACAGCTACATTTTGCTGACAACTCTAAAGTTTTACCTTAGACTTGTCGGCGTATCGCGCTTCCTTTGCACTGTGTAAACTCTGTAAACTACAAGGAAGTCCGTCTGATTACTGATGCCCAACTTAACTTTATTGCTTCGCCTTTTGCACTACTACCCCAGCATTTCTTCATTTACAAAGAATCAAAAGTTTGCCTTCAAGAAATTTGATTTCATTGCATCACTTGCCTTCTTCTACACTTATGTACGTACATACATACTTTTTTAAATTCATATTAAACTATGAGCACTTGCCTCCAGATCTCAACACTCTGTGTCTACTTATCTCCCTTTGGAGTTTCTCCCAACTGGTGATGAATATGTGGTAAAAATATTAGTGCTGCAACAAATTCTTGAGTCTTGGTGGTGATAAATTATTACGATGCCGCTTCTGGTGTTATTCCTGCCGGAGAACATCAGCTCTGCTAACGACAGCTGCTGCTGCTTGCTGTTTGCTTCTTGCTCCTGCATTACCTCCTAAGTTTTTCTGCATTTTTGTAAGTTTATTACCAGTAACAGTGCTCCGTCGATTCCTGCGCTTATGCTTTGCTTGCTTGCTGGTGGTGTTGTTTTATAACTGTTTGCCATTAATGCTGCAACACTGTGCGTACTAATTAAACAGCTTGTATACCATTAAGTAGTTATGTTAGATACGCCCACTAAAAATCCAACATTTGCCTCTGGCAAAATTCTCTGGCTACAATTGAGTGCATTCTGAGTAGTTGTCGCTTCAGCTGCCGCTTGTTTTGTAGCACATGTAATGCTTTTCTTGTTGCTGTTGCTATTCTCAATAGTAAAGTTGCTGTTGTTGTTACCTTTTCTAGCTCCTGTCTGGGGCTGTCTTTCGCTCGAGCACTCTTGTGTGTCTGCGATACGTGGGCTTTCTTTTTAGTATCTATAAGCATAGAATACTCATGCTTGAAGTGTGTTTCATTAGCATCCTTTGAGTTTTCTTCAAGGTGTTGCGGAAAATTGTATACAATCACAACTTTTGCCGCTTGGGCATGTATAGTTGTGTGGCGTATGTCTTGCTATTTTTGATCTCCAGCTAATTAATATGTATGTATAAATGTAGAAGAGGAGTCTTCTATGCACGCGGCTGCTTAATTAAATATATATACAGGGTGGAGCAGAAGACAGACAGAGAATTAGTGTGAACTAATTTGACGAATTTTCAATATACTGTTTTAATGCAGCATAAATACCAATCGTCATTTTCCTCGTCGTCCTGGTCTTCCATAAAAAGTGGCGACCCTTCACTATTCGTTTGGTGGAGAACGAAATAGCTGTTGTGACCGAGGACGTTCAAGGAGTATTGGTAAGGTAACGAGGTAACGAGCATGCAATTTGACTTTAGCAGACTTTCGCTGCATCGAATTTTTGGTGAAAGAGCTAATGATGCTCTTTTTGCAAATTATTCCGCAATAGCCCCCAGCTATCCGCCAAGCTCTTCTAAAGTAGGTGCAAGGTATTACTTCTGTACCAGTCTGCGTTAGAGATAATGAAATTTTACCAAAATAAGTTTCTTAATACACGCTAATAAAATTAACCCTTACACATTTTTCGTAATGACTTATTTCTGGTGTTCACATTGAATTTTGAGCTTTGGTGTGTAAAGAGACATAGGACAATTTTATAACAAACCATTTTGTCCTATGTTATATCTATTTTTTACCCTTCCCCAAAAAAGTGATAAAAAGGACCCATATAGCAGTTGGAGGGTTAATTGTTCCACAGAAATGTTGGCCGTTGTTGTTTACATAGAACTCTTGATAACATTATTATCTAAAAGGGCAGAACCACACAGTTTTCCGGGCCGTATACCATAAAAATGTGCAAAAGTGTAAACACTTTGACTCCCCTTCCTCTATCTAGCATAATCTATTCCCGGAACCCTGCTATTTTGGGAAACGTTTGATTTTGTCTTACGTTGTTGCTTGAAGCTGTTTTCCTGAAACGTTATTAAACTTTCGTCGTTGTATCCTGATCACTTTGGTATGTTCTTTCACTATTATAAGTTTTGAAACGGTCCCCCTTAAGAACTTCCCACAATATTTAGTAATATTCGAGAACCAGGAGACACCTCTTATAAAAGGCCTGAAAGTATTGACAATTTTGCTTTACAAACATCTTTACCACATCGTATAGGGCCTAGTAAAACAAGAGGGTTTCTCATGTCCATAGAAGTTTAAGAGTTTTATTTGTTAGGCACGACACCTGCGCAGTTTGTTTCTCTGAGCAAGTAGTGGGTTAGTGAGTGGAGTTTTGAACTACCCACAGCCTTCTCTTGGTCTGGTTGGTTTGATGCTAGATCAGAAAGTCCTAACCGATCATCAAGGCATATAAAGTTGTAAGATCGCTCAAGCCAGGAATTAGGCGACGTTTATCAGCCAAGCTTCTTATGTTAGTTAACAAAGCCGCAACTATCATCTTTGATGAGCGGCTTAACTAGGTACATTCCTATAGAAGAGTACTATTAGCTATCATCGAAAGATACTATTTCAGTCTGCGTGTACAAGGGAAAATCCAGACGGCTGCTCAAATAATACAACTGTTGAGCAATATTTTCTTACATTTTCATTAAGTGAGTGACATTTAATCTCCGGAGCCCCCTCGAAAAACACTCATCTCAAAAAATAAAGTAAAATGCATTTGTTAAGGAATATTTTTTCTAGTTATTAATAATTAGTAAAAAAAGCTCAAATTCTCTGAAGTTCGTCAATTTTTCGGCTTCCTTTCTCCAGTAGTGAAGGCACTTGAAGCCCTCTTACTCCCACTCTTCACGAAACACCTGACCCCAGCCACACATCAGCGCTGGTTTCCGATGAGTGCACAGTACCATCAAAGCATTCACCGTTATAAACGCCCAAATAAAACGCGGGCTTAACCAAAACCGCCCCTGCGGGAGGACTGTCCTAGTAGCGTTGGACTTGAAGAAAGATTTCGATACAGTCAGCCAATCCACGTTACTAGATGACATTTTATCAGTCGACACTTCCGCCAGAGCTGAAGAAATAGTCCGCCAACTACCTGAGCGGTCGTCACTCGTCAGTGATGTTTCGAGGCCAAATATCAAAGCAGAGGAAGATTAAGCAAGGTGAACCGCAGGGTGGTGTCCTTTCACCCTTGCTGTTCAACTTCTACATCTCGAAGCTCCCCCAACCACCAGAGGGACTTTCCCTGGTCTCATACGCTGACGACTGCACTCCAAAGGGAACAGCTACCTTACAACCTTTCTAGCTTTTTCACTGCGAGGAATCTCCAACTCTCCCACGCTAAATCCACGGCGACCCTCTTTACCACCTGGACAAAAGAGGTCAAACTGTCCCTCAGGGTAAAAGTCGATGACACAGCAATTCCGACTGTAAACAATCCCAAAATTTTGGGTGTGACCTTTGACAGCGCATACAACCGCAATTGCCACTAAGGTCCAAAATCGCAACAAGGTCTTCCAGTCGCTTGCCGGCAGCACTTGGAGCAAAGACAAAGAACTGTTGCTATCGACATTTAAGGCAATTGGTCGGCCGGTTCTAAACTAGGATGCGCCTGTCTGGTTGCCTGGAACTAGTGACATGCAGTGGATAAAGCTACAGACATGCCAAAATACTGCCATTCGGACAACGACCGGTTGCCTCCTGATGTCGCCTGTTCAACACCTTCACAACGACGCACAAATCCTCCCAGTAATGGAGCACAATAAACTGCTCAGCAAGCAGTTCCTGCTGGGATGTTACCGCAGGTTTCACCCTTGCAGACACTTGCTTGAGCCAGAGCCGCCTCCTAGGCACGTCAGGAGGCACCATTTAAACTATACCGACGAGATCCAGGACAAAACTGACAGAAATCTACTGGACCAGAAAGTATTTAGACAGCCAATAAACGATATTCACCGGGAGACCGTCCCCACCTTCTTAAGCTCCCGCCACGTGAATGCCGTAATAGGAGACCAAACACCACCTATTGCAGATGAAGAGCTCCAGCTTCCCCGTGAGACACGTGTAACACTGGCACAACTACGTTCTGGATACTGTAGCAGGTTAAACTCTTACTTATCCAGAATTGACCGACATACTAAACATATGTCCGGCATGTGAAGATACTCCGCACGACATTAACCACTAACTTCACATGCCCCCTTAAACCTACTCATCTAACACCCCCGCTCCCTCTGGACCCAACCCGTCGAAACAGCTTGTTTTCCTGGGCGTACCTTCAGGTGAGCCAGACGAAGGCGAACGGCGATATACCCTACACTGACGGGGCTTCTATTACTGTTAAAACAACAACAACAGCAGCTACGGTTATTGTTATTGAACAGAATTATGCATTAATAAAAAATAAAATAAAATAAAATAAATACCTAAGAGTTTGCTGATCTTGAACACTTGCTGAGTTGAATATAGTAATAATCCCTGTCAGTAAAACAAAATATTAAACATCGACGAAAATGTTGAAATCCTTCAAGCTTGCACTTTATTGTATTAGAATTTAATGGGTTATTTTATTATTCCATACTCCTTTAGGAGGAGGATACATATGTAGTCCTTTGCCAAGTCATCAATGGTCTACCTCTTCTTCTCGTTCCTTGCGGGTTCCAAGTCAAGGCGGCATGTGGTATTTCCTCATAAGGTTTTCGCAGAGTGTGCCCTATCCATGCATATTTTTTTTCTTTATTTCACTGTGGATGCTATTTTGGTGTGCAATTCTCCAGAGCTCCTCGTTTATTATAACGTTTGACATAATGATTCATATTTTTCGGTTTTTTATAAATCTTGTACAAAGTGTACAGCTTGGGTTAATAAAATATTATAATATAGTAAAAAAAATATTCAGTTGAAAAATAAGTAAATAAATAGTCACAGATTCTGCAGATACATACATATATCAACACTTCCCCGCCACTTTTAGTAAACCAAAATTTAAGTGCCTGCTTGTGTACCAACATTTTGTAGCTAATTCCCCTTCTTCAAGTGAAGGGAATTCCACGTGTTATGTTTTGCTGTTTTTATACACCACCCCGCCCTTGTTGTGGCCGCAGCTCATTAAGTATGCAACGCACTTAGTGCATATGCCACGATGGTTGGTTGTGCGGTTGCTGTATGTATTGTGAGGACAAATAAAAAACAAAAAGCGTAAGTTATAAGATGCGCTGGACGCCGTCTGGTCTGCTTCAAGCTAATTTGCAGTATTCATTATACCCAAAGGCTGTTGTAAAGCATGGAGTATTCGTTTTGGGGTGGAGGGAAGGGTGTGCTATTATATTATTATACTTATACAAGGTGGTGCGAAATAATCAACCAATTCTGTTTTTGAAAAACTTCTATACTAAATCAAAAACGAAAATATTTTGAGTAATGGAAATTTTTATTTTATATACTGCAGTTGTCTTGTTCACAAGTGTCAAATATAATTGACGTATGACGCCATTTGCAAAAATTATAAATCTTCCGATAGGGTGATTAATTTTGCGCCACCTTCTACATACTTACGTATATAGTATACGCGTAGATCAACTCAGGAAATTAGTCTTCTGCTACACTTTTCTTACGTGCTTGACTTTTATCGATATCTATGAAAATTTTACTCTTCAATTATGAAATTCATTTTTATTTTGCAATTTTCGGTAGCTTCGCATTTTATTCATTTTGTTGTTCTTTCATTTATGATTGCTCGCTGTCATCGCCGCTGCTGTTGTTTGTTGTTCTTGTTACTTTTGCTGTTATCGTTACTTTTACGACAATGTTTGTGTTTCTTTTATTTGTTGCATTGCTGCAGCAGCCAGGGGCATCAGCGAGTGTACTTGTTGTTGTTGTTGTTTTTAAGCTATAGTTGCATAAGTTGGTTGCCATTGGCTAAGTTTGTATATGAAATGCAATGGCGTTGTAGCATTTACCCCTTTAACTCCGTCTGCAAGGCCCAATGCGGCTGTAAAAGGAAAGCAAAGACAACGTATTCTTCAGATATGACATCATATGAAGCTTAGACAAGCATATACTTAGTACATAGAATACGTACACATGCTTATGTATGCACGTATTTATGCATATATGAGATATTTTTATATGCCCCTTGAAGTTATTTCTTTTTGCTTATGAATTCTTCTGTGCTTCGTAGCGGTTAATGACCCTCGTGCTCATATGTATCTACTATGTATATAGGTATGTATGTGTATACTCACTCAGCTACTGGCACCTCACTTATGCATATGTACAGACATTCTTCTTTCTTCCACGGGGATTGCTATTTGCTGCCTGTTAGAGATTCATCCCTTTGGCATAATATATAACAAAAATAAAAAGGAGAGAGAAAAAAGTTCGCCTCACAGAATTTTTATTTTACAAAATTCAAATGTAAATTTTACTCAACTTAAAAAGTTCTTTGCCCTTCAAATTCGCAGCGAACGCTTTCAGTGCCAGTGTCTGAAAGAAGATAGAGAAATTTCTGAACTGTCTTACGCTGGTTCAAAGTTCACTTCTTATACAGCTCCATTTGAATTAATTATTGTGTAAAAAGCAAAACATAAAGTTATGGGAAAATACGACATATTTAATTGTCCAACAAATTGCCCGATTCCTTTCTGAATCTGCGAAATACGAATTTGTTGAAATATAGAGACTATAGCTGATTAATTCTCATATATATGACTCTAAAATGCGCCTCTTAAATTTCGCTGAACCATATCGGACTAATAATACTAAATCTGAGTTGTCGTTATTCTCACACTTCTCTGGGGAGCTGCGGATCCGCAGTTCGCCAACTTGACGATCATTTCATTACAGAAGGTCACGCTTTTTCCTCTTCAAGGCGAAGTGTAGTGTCAGGGTTAGTTTCTGGATAATTTTTGAGGAAGTTAAAGATAAATAAAAGATAAAATCTGAGTTGTCGTTATTCTCACACTTCTCTGGGGAGCTGCGGATCCGCAGTTCGCCAACTTGACGATCATTTCATTACAGAAGGTCACGCTTTTTCCTCTTCAAGGCGAAGTGTAGTGTCAGGGTTAGTTTCTGGATAATTTTTGAGGAAGTTAAAGATAAATAAAAGATAAATAATGTAATGGTTTATTCTAAAAGCGGTAGCCTCTGACAGACAATGGTAAATCCCCAAGTTCAATGAAAAAACCTTCTGCGAAAACAGGATGCGAAACATCAGGATGCATACCACAAACAAAGGAAAGAATGTCACCATATACTCAATAAATGGTGTAAGCGTTAATTATATATATGCGCTGTTACAAAACACTTTTTCTTAATTTTGGTGTTTAAGAATGATACTCACGCACCAGCCTATTCGGCTACGGCGGATTCGGCTACAATGAGCTGTACTTTTATAAAAAATAATGAATGAGAGAGAGAAAAAAATAGTTAAAACTGGTCAAAATACTAATGTGCTAGCGTTTGTCGTGAGCTGTACATACTTACATAGCTTATTATTTTACTCAAGGAAATTTTAAGTTAACGTTTTTAAAAGTAGAATCTAATAAAACTATATGGATATACCACCTCCAAGTTCACCTGATCAAAAAGTTTCCAGAATATATTCAGACAATTTTAAATGCAAGTTTAGTCCGCAAAAGTGGTATTATCGTCTTCAAAGTACTCCCTCTCAACTGCAACGCATTTACTCCTTTGTGTTCGTTTGATCCAGCTCTCGAAATATTTTTGGAACCCTATTTTCGGCATAGCCATCAGAACCGTCTTTGATTTCTCCATAACTTCCTTTCGGCTGTTAAAATGCGTTCCCTGAAGTGGTTTTTAGTCTCGATCAATGCGAAAAATAAATAACAGGGAGCCATATCTGGGGAATTCGATGGCTGTTGGATAGTATTCGTTTCGTTTTATGCTAAAAATTTACGGATAATGTTTGCCTTGTATGATGATGCGTTATCATGGTGCAAAATCGACGAATTGTTTTCCCGCAAACCCTTTCTTTTTTGACCTACTGCTTCTCGAAAATGTCTCATAATGCCCAAATAATAGCCCTCATTAATGGTATGACTTTCTGGCAAAAATTTATGGAGTGCATATAATACCATTGTGATACATAAAAACCGTGAGCATCGCTCTCCTTTGAACAGAAACCGACGTGATTTTTCGTTTTGGTCTTGATTTATTCGGAGCTCTCCACTCACTTGCCTGATGTCTGAATTACGTGCCGTAATCATAAATCCGCGACTCGTCTCCAGTAGTAATGCATTTGATGAATGTTGAGTCGGATTCAGTCTTGGAAATCATGTCTTAGGCGGTATCATCCCGGTCTCTTTTTGCATGAAATTCTGCTCCTTTAGAACCAACTTTGTAGCAACCCGGCGCAATCATTAGCTACAATGACCTGAACGGATTCATAAGCAATCTTCAAGTTCTTTACCAGCTCTCTGATAGTTAATTTGCTGTTTTTGATCAGCTCGTCTTTCACTTTATTGATATTTTCATCAGTTTTCGTAATCGACGACCTGCCACTAGGTTCGTCATTATCGATGGGCTGACGTTGTCTTCTGAAGAGTTCATGCCAATCATAAATGGCTGTTTTCTTTCTTTCCTTACCGAAACAGTTTTTTAACATTTATAAGATTTTCAGTCCATTGATTCCATTTTTAATGCAAAATTTAATACAAACTTCTTGATGCAAATTTCAATCGATTTTTAAAACTGTAAAAATCGAAAATTCGTGCAGAGGTAGATTTACGCAAAGCGGCTTAAGTTTTACAAATATCAAGTAATGGCGATACAATTTTGGTAGAAATGCTAATTACAGATGTGATAACCTAACAAAACCAAAAAAAAAGAAGCAGAACTAAAATCAGTTGTCTTAGAACTAGAACATCACCTTTTTTATCAAGTTGGTATATTTATATTTTATATATATTAACATATGTACAATATATATTATAGTATACTTGCAAACACATTTTTTATATAAATCTCATTTTCTCATTTCAGGTAAACACTGTTGTATTTTTCCACAACTATTTATAGCACTTTTATACAATAAGCGCTGAAGTGTTCTCGCTGTAAGTAAAATAAATATACAAATAGATGTCGAAGCGTATAATCGTCTAGACATACTTACATATGTATAGAAAAGCAAACAAAGAGATTTATTTGAAACTAAAGCTCCGAAGGAAGATAAATAAGAGATTGTAGAAAAGCTTAAAACAATAAATACAACTAAATAATGCGCTTTGTAATGAAGAAACAAAACAAAAATGTGACCCAGTTAGAACGAAGACAAGTACTCGACTGAGAAACAATAAGAAGATAGCGTCACCATACCTACGTACAAGCAAACAACAGATCGACAGGCATAGAGGCATTGTTGTGACTAAATGGAGAAATCCGGTTATGCTGCTACTTGAGTTATCGCTAAAGTTCAAGCACCAAACGCTCTGTTGACCTTCACAAAGTTGTTCAAACAAGCACGTATACTTACATGCATACTTAAGTACATATGTATTGTAAGTTTGTGTGTTGGCCAAAAACTATTAGAAACAGTGTAAATACAAATACATACAAATAGTGAAAATAATAACTCAAATCAACACACTAAAAATGCAATTGAAAAATAGGTAAACAATGAAATTCAATATGTCTAAATGAGGAAATTTTGTAAAACTCATCAGTACACAATAAGCCAATTTTTCATTAAATCTACCATATGAATGTACTAACACGGAGCTCAGAATGTAATGTAGAAGTTAAAAAAAAGAACAAAAAATCTAAATGTTTATTGTGGTAGAGAAATTTCAAAATTTTATTGAACTCTTGAAAATAACATTCAACTAGAATCTTCAAGTTATCACGCCACATGGCCTATTTTGAATTCTTTTAGTAAATAGAGTAATCACATATAAAAATTAGGGCAATCCAAAATATGATTTAAAAAATTATTTAAGTAAGTACTAAAAATAAGTTATTTAATTTTCCAAATATGCCCTTGTAAGCCATAAGATATGCTTCTAAACTTCATATGAAGTGTTTGAAAGAGCTATAGCACAGGGACTGACTTACTTACTAATAAATTTTGACAATTTATTTGTTTCTTATTTAATTTCAATAAATTTGTTATGCAAATATAAATTATTCCTCTACAAAAAGCATCTACATTCAAGTTTCGAACTCTGTGCAAATTTAAAAAATTATTCAAAAAAGGAGTTTCAAAATTTCGATATTTTTAATCAGAATATTTAGAAATGTTACCGGAATGCAAGTTTGAAGTCGCTTTAAATCAGCTGAAAGCAACCAAAATTGTATAATTTTATAACATTTC
>JAYXIM010013214.1:0-18628 GCA_037575425.1 Anastrepha fraterculus | reverse complement strand
CCGGTGAGTGTTACCAAAAAGTCATCTACGACCTATAGGCATTGCAATGGTGTAAAACGTATTGAAATTGGGGCAGTAGTTTGTAAAAGTTCCTGCGACTCCTATTAGAATATTATGTAGGTCCAACAAAAAAGTGCCACAATTTCTAGCCCCTGTACAGTTATAGCGAAATTTTCGTATAAGTAAGGGTTTTTAAAAATTATATGTATTGCATAGTGACAATTTCAAGCATATTATTATAGAGATGCCTAGTGCAACAAAAATATTACCAAATACTAGACAGAACAATTTCACTTCAGCGCCACAACAAAGCGTTAACTGGCTTTTTGCCAGTTGATTAAATAAATGCCTTAAATATTTTATTTATATTTCTGTTAATTTTCCATTCTATTGTTTCGCTGCTCATTTTATTGCAATATTTATATTTTTTCGGTTTCAATTTTTGTCATAATGGCATTCAGTAACATGTGGCTCTTTTGTTGTGTTTTTTGTTTGAGTCACACTGAGTCAATATTATTGCACACTTGAGAGCAATTCCGTCGCGGCTGCTCAGTTCTGCTGTTGCTTGAATTTTTATTTTAGTGCTTTTCTCGTTACTACGAATTTCAATGCCGGCCGCTACTGTTACTGCAGTTTAATGACTTTATCGTACCGCTGGGAGTACAAATAATTGCGCATAAGTGAATATTCCATTGAAGAAGAAGAAAAAAAATTGTTTTTGTATTTTTTGTTTTTTTTTGTTTTTGTATATTAAATTTGGAAATTGATTTTTTTCCCCAAAATATTTTGGAAGTGGTATTTCAATTTGAAATACAGCCATAAATTCACTGACCAATATTAGAAGCAATACTTTACAATGCTAGGCGAATACACAAACGTTCAAGTAATTATACATACATATGAAAGAATGAATAAACAAAAGTGAAGAAATTTTTTTTCTACATGAGGTGATACAATGTAAAAAGCTAATCTCTCTTATGTGATCAGTGTTTAAAGTTTACTTTTTAAGCGATTAAATTAAAGCAAAAACTGAAAATATGTGCACTAGAGGGGAAAAATTGCCAGGTATTCAACTTCATTTCTCTGTAGACGGAAACACCTGACTTTTTTTTCAAAGATATATAAGGACACATTTAAAAATTTAGTTTTCTCTCATTTTATCTTCAGAAAATTTGTAGTGACTTTTGTTGAATTACCAGGGATTTCTTCTTTGGAGGATCACGGTTTTGAATTTTATAACGGAAAACAGCCCAGGAATGGGGAAAATCGATTTTCTCGAACATTTTACGTGATATTGCCCTCTGGTGGGTACCGATCAACAAAATAAGCTTGCTCCTCATCGACATAATTTACTAGAACTTTAGTAATCTTGGAAATCCCTTTGCGAAGAGGTTAAGGGAGCAACTGAGATCTCCAGACTTCGTAAAATATTAGCGGAAAGTCCTCAAAATTGGGAACACCTACAGAAAAGTGTACATTCAATACAAGCAGTAAAGAGTCTTTAGAACTGTTACTTAACACTCATTTTCCAGGTGAAGTCAGAATAGACGCTATATCTGAGGACCGACTCTTAAGCGCGATTAAAAGTTTCAAACCTCTTAAATCACCGGGTCCAGATGGTATTTATCCAGTGGAACTGCAGAAAGTCGCTGGATATTTAATACATTGGCTACTAGCAATCTTCAGACGTTGCTTTCTTTACAGTCATATACCTCTTAAATGGGGACAAATCAAAATTGTTTTCATTCCAAAAGCTGGTAGAAACTCATATACCCACCCAAAAGACTTAAGACCGATATCTCTTTCTTCTTTCCTGCTTTGGAGAGGTTAATTACTGCAGCACTCACTGATCTTGTGGTAGAACCGGGTTTGGTAGGCTTCATTGGCAAAATGCTAGATAGTAGAATCATTGAAGCAAAACTAGGAGAATCGGTACTCAGGAGATTGGTGAGTAGAGGTACACCGCAAGTGGAGTGGTCTCACCGTTTTTATGGAACGCAGTTGTAAATAAACTTCTGTTAATACTGGAATCGGTGGGCTGTCAGGTGATAGCTTACGCCGATGATGTTGTTATTGCCGTCTCTCGTAAATTTGTATCGACATTAAGAGACCTAATAAAAAAGGAGTCAACTCAGGCAAAATGCAACTCGTATTGTTCACTAGAAAACACAGAATCCCTCAGCTAAGTCCAATTATGCTCAAGGGGGAAGCTCTTGTGATTTCGGAAGAAACTAAGTACTTGAGACTAACCACAGATAGGAAATTGACTAGGAGGTCGAACAACTTAAAGGAGTTAGGAAAGCGAACCTATGTAGGTGAGCTTTATGTAGGACCTGGGGAATTAAACTTAAGGTTGCTCATTGGCTTTATACTGCTTTTGTCAGACCCATTCGTTTATATGAAAATGTTGTCTGGTGGTGCGCTAAGCCGAAACTAACCTATTATAATTTATTGAATAAGGTGCAGAGATCAGCGGAATTAGCAATATGTGGCGTCATGAAAACCACACCATCCATGGCTCAGGATGTCATGTTACATCTGATACCTATGGATTTCTTCTGCAAATACTCAGTGGCCTGTTCCGCTTTAAGGCTCAGAGTGAGCTCACAATGGAAGACTGTCACACATGGAAATTCAACCATCTTAGAATCCTAAACGGATATACCCAGTGCTTGTGATTATCACCATACCATTCTCTGCTTCGAGAAAAATCCCTTCTAGACTTAATGAAAATCCCTTCTAGACTGGAATGGCTTGAAGAAGATACATCATCCAACACACCCCTTAAGATCTACACAGACGGATCTAAAATGGACACCGGTGTAGGATCACGATTATATTGTGAAGAGCTTTCTATCAGTGAATCCTTTAAACTATCGGATCACTGTAATGTTTTTCAAGCGTAAATAAACGATATTCATGAAGCTTTAGGCTAGTTACAGATAAACAGAATATCATCAACAGATATCTGCATTCTGTCAGACAGCCAAGCTGCCCTACGGGTCCTTGATTCATTCCAAATAACGGCAGGGAGTGTCTTACATTGTGACCAATCTCTTAATGAGATAGCCAAACAATATCGGATTATCTTATGCTGCGTTCCAGGCTACAGAGATATACCAGGGCACTGTAGGGCTGACCAACTTGCAAGAGAAGGTAGCTGTATGCCAAACACAAGTAATTTCATGGAGTACTTCTCGCAACTTGTAAGCTTCTTCTTCCCTCACAGGACATTATCTCATAGGAAATCATGGAAATGTAGCCCAGCCCCTGCGGCTCCCAACGGACCCATTTCGTGGTCTAAGGGAGATCGCTGTCTCTGACCTCCTATAAGATATGGTTTCCTTCACATACGAGTACTTGTAATTTTCATACGAGCGTGGGTTCATAAGTTATTCAAAATTTAAATAAGGAACGCACCATCCAGAATTTATAATTTTTCCAACGTTTTTTTTTTCAATTTTATACATTTTATAAAACGTTATTCGCACAAATAATAACTCAAAGTTGTCTCAAAATGGTGTACAAATACTTGATAATTTACATCCGTATCCGGGATGTCCTACAGGACCGTTCATCCGATTGCGCTGCCATTTCTGTGAGTTGATATAAGTAAGTCTACGAGAGGTAAATTTTTCTCTTATTTAGAATATATTATAGTTATAGTATATGGAATAGAAGTATACGAGAAGAAATATGTTGGTATAAAATATATCCGCTACGTGGCACTAGTGCTGAGCTCCTTCTAACATTCATACCTATAGGCCGATTTAGCGCGTACTCCAAATACAGATATGGTAATAATAATGCGTAGCGAAATTTTGCCAAGTTTTAACAATATTTTTATTTTAGTCTTTTTTAATTAATTTTTTTTTTGTTTTGTATACAATTACAGGTTATACTACAACAAAAACTGTATAACTCAGAGTTGCACACTTTGTACCAAATTAAATAAAAAACGTTTTCTTTAAAATATCACATTGTTGGTCGAAACTTTTATAAAAAATCTGGGTGTGCAGTTTTATGGCACATTTAATTTTAGTACAATATTGTGAAAATTTAAAGTCGCTTAAAGTTCTCATTGATTTATGATAATTGCTTTTGTTGACGGTGTTAGGCCTTTTCTCGCATATAAAAAAAAATTTAGCACTAGTTGCGAATTATTCTCAATAAAAAAAAAATGATCAAAAGTAAATCCGAATTTTTAGTAATTTCAATCTTGACACCACAGTCGAATGGCCTGGCGCGTGACTACTATTCGAAGCGCTGAACACTTTACACCAATTGATGGAAAAAGAATTTGTAAGGGCAGAGCGGTCTGCTGACGATGTTGGGTGTTTTTTCCATATAAAAACTTGCATTTCAGCATACCAAAATTCAATGATATATAAAACTGCATACTTTTTAATAGGTCAACATTTTTCTAAAATATGTAAGTAAAAAGTTTGGAAATTTTGATGAAAAATTGCCGAATGTTCTCAAACTTTATACAATATTGGAAACTTTATATGGTTCTTGTTGTACTATGAACTTTATTTTTATTAAAAAAAAATTGGGTTTGCGTAATAAATAAATAAATAGTCAAAACTTGTCAATATGTGATACACACTTTATTTTGACGTTGACTGTATATAATATATAAACTCATAAGCATTCCACCCATTTTTTGCAGAATTATTTCCTATCACCTGACTAAAATACATTTTGAAACAAATCGGACTAATAATACGATTTTTATACATATCTCGACTGTAGCACCATCTAGCGGACCAGTCTGTAGCCTATGTTCAAATACTAAGATGCCTGAAGCAAATTTTACCAATTTTTATTAATACATTTCGTTAGTTTTTGCGGCATTTAAGAACTACTCAAGCTGCTATATTTATTTTTCCTTAGTTCCTGGTGGAACCCTCAAGGGCTTTTATTTATATGGCGACCTTTACCCTTTGAAAAAAAAAAAACAAAAATATATTGTATATTTTCAAAAAATTAAAACATTGACGCCCAGTTCCAAGAAACCATTTTAAGAATCTTTCGCGAAATTTTGCAGGATGATAAATTTAAAATTGGTGGGTAAAACCTGGCATGAACCATGTGACAATCACGTTTTGTCAATAAAATGCTCATGTGATTTAAAGTTAAGAATTTTGTTTATTTTTATCGACTTGTTTTGCCGTATCGATGAACATTAAATTTTAGCCTAAAAATATTAATGACAGAAATTTTTTTCAGCGAATAGTTGTTTGCTTTTCATTTTCTATTAGCTTCTAATTAGCTTATAAATTCAACTAAATAATAATGAACAGATAAAAAATACAAAATTTATTGATGGGCAAAAAAGTTGTTAACTATCCTTTGTTTATAAATATTTAAAATTTCCAATTCATTGCATGCCGCGATAATTAAATGTCAACATTCACTATCCGCAACATAAATATTGAACAGATTATGCACATAAAGAGCAAAAAAGGGAATTGAAAAAATCGTTGCATGCACTAGTCTCAGTAACAGCATCCCAATTGCTACAAATTTAACAACAAGCTGACAAAGAAGCACGGCAATTTAAAAAAAAAATGCGGAATACAAAAAAAGGAACACAACCACAAATTTGTCAATATATTCTTTGCATGGCGTTATTGGTTTTTGCGGTGTAGTGAAACGCAAACAAAAATCGTACTATCGCGAATCCCAGCACGAGTATTTAAGATCCTGAATAATACACAAAAAGGCTGGATTTCCATTTATAGATAGGTGTTTTTTTAATGTTTCAATTTAAAAGGAAACCAATATTAATTAGCGTCGCTTTAAAAATAAATGTAGTACATAATAAATTATTTTGTAATACACGCTGACTTACACATGCGCAAAATTAACCGTCCAATTATTTTAGAAGAACATTTTTACTAAATCAAAAAATATTTGAGTACTGGAAATTTTTATGTAGGTATTTACGCGCTCCATTGCTTGTCTGTTTGAATACTGCAGCTGTCTAATTCACAAGTCTCAAATATAATTGGCATAGTGCGCCATTTGCAAAAATTATAAAACTTCTAATAAGGTAATTAATTTTGTATCCCCGGATGTGTTCGTGAAGTTTTTTGGCGAAAAAGTTAGCAAATGTATTTTAGTTAAAAACATTTTTTGCTGAAAAAGCTACCAAATGTATTCTAGTCAGAAAAAGTTAACGGGCACGCCGAGTTGTAATTTATTGAATACCAAATCTATTGAAAGTCTATCCTGAATCCTAAAATTGGTAAGGAACTTTTTCTCTGTTTTTTAATAGTGTTTTTCCAATCTTTTTATAAGCAATTTTATTTTATAAGTTTTTATTGATTTTTTTCCTTCCACCATAATTCAGAATTTTAATTAAAACCCCTTACTGGCCCCTGAAACAATTGTAAGAAATTTTTGGAGCTATTTATATGGTACCTGTGTTCTTATTTCTAATGATTCTCTTAAAATGTATCGTCTTCAATATTTTTTTTCCAAATATTTGTTTTGCTAAAATTTAAACTTTTCTTACACTCAGCATTCTTAATAAATCTTCACCGCTGCCTAGTTTTCGCCCATATTACAACCTTGGATTGAATACTTTTATTGCTTAATTAATTTATTAATCCAATCATTCAGTGATTCTATGCCTTTTTTGTAACAAAATGATTCAACTATACATCAAGTACTTCGGTATCTCAAGATATTCAGTGTTGTGCGCATTCTCGCGCTGCTCAATTGAAATCTCTATGCCATATCGTTTCAAATAACTTGAAAGCACTCAGAAATTGACGCCTGATTGAATTTCGCGCGCGCAATAGACGCAAGTGAAAAAGCAATTTTAATATAATAATAATAATAAAAGCAAAGACAATAAAAACAACTACAATGCAATGTAAAACCAAACAGAATTATAAGCGCTGCAAAATGTCGAAATCGAATAAAACTTTTCGTTTTGCTCCAAGTCCCTGCCAAATCGTTAAATTCAAAAGCTTTCGCTCTCCCGCTGTAACTTATCAAAGTTATTTCTACGCCAACAATTACATTTTGTACGCCTCGTACCATCTATCCAGCATGGTGCTGCGACCATTGCAGCTAGGGTGAAAGTTGAGGGGTGTCGAAATGTTCGTAAATTTGATTTTTGGCAAAACTGAAAATATTCTTGATTCGCGTAAAAGTTTTCACGTTGTAAATAAAGTGCGAAAACAATTCATGCTCCTCCATTCGTTTGTTTGCAGGCAATTATACGATGCCATGCTACAGTTTCAGTGGGGTTGCGTATACGCCGTGTATGCACCCTTCCGCTTGAGGTATACGCGCGGTGTAGAGTGCGTTGCGCTATGCTGGTTGGAGCAGCCCATAAATTGCCAATATTAATGAAAAGTGTGAAATATTAAAAACGTCGGGTTGCATTTGCGCATTTGTGCATTCGTTCATTTCTTAATTAAAAGCTGTAGCGCACAACTTTCTTCACTGCAACGAGAGCAGAATAAAAGCAAAAATTTTAATTTATTTCGCTCTGCTATGACTTTTACTTGCCATTTTACCTGCTTTCGGTTAGCTTTACAGATTTTTTTTTCTATTTTACTTTTGCGCGACAGCTGTCTCATAAATAAAAATCAGCAGCTGTTGCCGCTTCTTTCGGAGACTTTTAGTCGCTTGGCAAGCGCGAGGTTGTCAGCCGCTGAAATGTGCATATTTTACTACCTTGGGCATGTTTTACAATTACAATTTTACTACCATTTGGTCGGCAAGTTTTTATAAGTGCAACGGTGGCGTATTAGTGGGTGGGCAAAAAACAAAAAAAACACAGAAGGCTGAGCGCGAAAATTACGACCACTGACCAGCTGGGTGACTCACCCGCTTACAAAGAATGCTCACTGCCTTGCGCTGATTGCAATTCATTCGACCAACTTTGCGGCGATGTTTTCGTTCTCATATCTTGACTGTGGCAAATCTGCTTTCCTTTGTTTCGCCGCAAACCAGTTTCCTAAACTAATTTTTTCATGGATTTTCACTCGTTTTCTGGCCTACATCCGCTGCAGCCGTTGCTCTCTGACTTATAGCCATGGCGCTCTAGATTTTTTGTTAGCTTGCCACCGCTTTGTGGCAAGTTAGTAGTGGTTGTTGCAATACCATTAGCCTTTTGCTCCGTCGTCTTGTCTCATCAACTTCCGCCCGTCTGTGCTGCGTATGAAATTCAATTTTCTACGCCACTCGCACAAACTGAAAAGCAGCTACATATGAGTATATGACCAGCTGTGTCGTCGACATTGGAATATAGCGCAGGTGGAAAATAGAATATAAAAGAAAATTGAAAATTGAAGAGAAGCGTGGAAAAGTTTTCTCCCTCAACTGCATTTGTGGTAGGACACCATATTGTCGTGCATTGCAGTTGCTAGCAAGCACATTGGGGCAACCGCACTGCCACAATACGTTGCAATATGCTGGCGCTCATGAAATATGAGAAATAAATTGAATTTTCTGATGACAAAATGAAAAGCAACACAACGAAATGTTCGTGATGCTTTAAACGGGTTGCCAGAGGTCTTCCTGTGCATTTGTTGCTGTTCGCGAATCAAACTGCTTTAATTGTTCGACAAAAGATTTGATGTGTGAATTTTCAGAATTTAACAGACATTAAATATATTTCACAGTGCAACAAATTTTAACTTTTTTTAATATAAACGCGTACAACGCAATGGTGGTAAATCTCGGCTTTTAGCACGTCAGAATTTTTTGTAAGGATCTTCAAGGTTTTAGGTAAGGCCAAGTATTAAAAAAGTGATCCTTATTCTATAAAATTATGTGAACTAAGCAAATATGGGTATCAAATAAAAAAATATAAAAGAATTTATTGTTTTTTGTTTTTTTTAAGCAATCCTTCTCAAGAAATATAAAAAATATGTTTGTTTTTTGGGAAACTTCGTCCTTTATATAAGTTTACCGGGCGACCATTATTAGAATACACTTTTTGTTGAAGTTGATTTTTCATGCGTAAAATGGGTTTCTAATCCAGATCCACCGAATTGTAATGCATGCACGCAGAATTTTCCGCAGCCTTAGTCCTTGTCTAGCGAGGACATAGAATGAGCTTGCCAATAAAAGAACCGAATTGGTCTCACAGATCTCCTACTCGGTCATCGGCAACCTTCTAACTGTTGTTAAAGGGCAATTGCACAACTTAAAACCCTGTGTCCCAGTACAATGGTCCCGGTCATTAAAATTCCGAACTCATAGCTGTATTTAGCGGTCATTGGACGATCGGCACTCACGCATTTAACCGCCATTACAGAAATAGTGGGGACTTTAGCAGTGCGCCAACGTAAATCCCATTAATTTTCTCCATTATATCAACAACTCTGGCTGGCTGTAGGTATCTGTTTGTTGGAAGTCTAATAATGGTATCGAAACAGCGCTTTTTTCCTACTTGGGGAGTGTCGGCTCAAATACATTGCTTAGCTCGAGCTTAGAAGGCGCTGTTAAAAATTTTAAAATGCGATCAATCTACTCTGCCATAATTCCATTTAGTTTACTAAGTAGAGAAACATCATACCGTTCATTAGAAGCCGCTGAAGTAAGATACGACTATAAGAGACACTCCTCAGTGTTTAACCTTTTCCGCTCTCGACCATTGTGTTGAATAAAGTTCTGCTCGAAAAGTTCGAAATTTCTATCTCGAAAAGCATTCAAGTTGTTACATACGCAGAGGAATTAGTTATTATAGTCAAAGGAAGTTTCGTCTGAAGGGCTCGTGAGATACTACAATCTAAACTTAGTGATCTATCCAAGGAGGCATGAAGACATGGGTAACCTTTCCATACAAATCTGACCTATTTCTGTCCACGGTTCCACGTAAGCTGGGCTGTGTTTGGAAGTTTATCTCTTGAAGGTACAAATCTTAGACTGTTGAAAGTGGGAAAATTTCTGCTAGTTATTCTCATATATAAATTTTCCTAGAAAAGGAATGTCAAAAGAGCCGAAAGTTCTGGGAAAGAGGCGAAAATTTTGGTTATTTTTCGTAAGTCTAAATTTTCTTCGAAAATAAATGATAGAGAACGCAGAAGAAAGGCTGTCGAAATAACCGAAAGTTTTGTGAATGAGATTAAAACAACTGTCTTAGTGCGCTATACGAGTGTGGAGCTCGAGAACTTTGAATACCATTCCTCGGATAGAAATTAAAATCTTCACAGATGGTACAAAATTTATATTGGGACAGGATTGGCGTATTTTCAAAGGCATAATCAACGTGAAAATTTTACAAGCTTCCATACCGCTAACGTTTTTCAAACTGATATATATGCAACTAATATGCTGACGTATGAGAGGCCTCGCTTTTCGAAACGAGCCCTTTGTGTACATTGTCAAACTGCAATTGAGTTTTTTAAGTGCTTATAGACTAATTTGAAATGGATTCAAGAATGTAGAAGATCCCGGCAATCTCTTCGATATCACAGCGACAATTTGTAATTACGTTTCGGGGAATGATAAACCAGCGGAGTGCTTGAGGTAATTTGAATCGTTTCTCAGGGCACGCTGTGTCTATGTTTTTTTTTTTAGTATTGTGTTTTCACAAATAAAAGAGAGGACCAGAGTATATCCTAACAACAGGTAGACTTATTTGGACCAATGTCTGAAAAGCTGACAGCATAACAGCAAATGCACTAACAGATCTGCTTTTGTTGTGCTGTGAAAGCAATTTTTTTGTTTTTTTACTTTTAGTTATGACTTTAGGTCTACTACTAAACCACACCATAGCTTCGGGGTTTTATATGCTGTTTCTGTTACCTTGTGGGAGAAATTCCTAATATAGGGTTTTCCAAACAGAGGTGTTATATTGATATTGAAAGAAAAATGCTATTTTTTAATATAAATAATCGGATGTTTATTTCATTGTAAAGAGGATGGTATGCCGTTAATAGTGGCATATCCTTTTATGAAAGTTTCCATAACCGAATTGCAAAGTGGCTGCCCTATGTCCTCCCACGAATTCCATCTTTGAGGTCTTGAATCGTCCCTGGGCTGTTGGCGTAGACATTCTCTTTCACGTGGCCCCAAAGAAAAAAGTCACAAGATCTCGGTGGCCAATTGTGGTCACCTCTTCGAGCGATAACACGGTCCTGGAACTTTTTCCATAAAAGATCAATGGTTTCGTTGCTGGTGTGGCACGTAGCACCATCTTGTTGAAAATAAACGCTGCCCAGATCAATACCATCCAGTTTCGGCCATAAAAAATCGTTAATAATCTCTCGATAGCGCAATCCATTCATTTAGAACACCTTTTATTGGAAAAGCCTATAGTTCAGCCAACACGCACTTTCAAATATTCTTTGCATACGAACAGCACGACACAGTTTTATATCGTTGCTGCTGTTGCTTTTCTAACGTACATGGGAACGTGTTCATATACAAACACATGGCAGTCACTGAAAACTGTTCAAAAATCTCATCGACAGCAAAAACGATAGTCAAAATTCATAATTTTTCTCTTGCTGTTGCTTCAATTTCGTGCTTCGCAAATCTTTACATGGCAGCAAGAGTCGGGTTGCATTTTGCACAGATCGGAGTAAATTAAATAATAAAATGAAAACATTTTCCAAACCAGATTTGGGCCACGGCTGAGTTACGCACACTTTAACGAACACTTGATGAAAGAAGAAGAGGTTACTTGCGTTGGTGCTCCAAAACAAGTACATACATGGCTTTTCAAGTGAATACTTATTTTGCACAGTACCACTGCTCATATGACTGACAGGTTGGAAATCCTGCTTTACGATTTCGATATAATAGGGTAGAGATGAGGAAGAAGCAGAGTTCATTTATTAATTTTATTACTTCTGCGCGCTTTGAAAAACAAGCTTTGTTTCTTCCATACAAAACTTATTAGAGGATGTTGATAGTTTAGGCAGTCTCGTGGGAGTGACTGATTGGCTTCTCCAAAGGCTCGATATGGTTTAATAATGATAAGAATAGAATAGAAATTTTTGCTGGTAACCACTATGGGCAGAGTGGATTTCTTTTAAAAAAGAGTCGATCTAATGTGTTCTTATTCTAGCTTACTTGTGTTGAAATATGCTGCCAAGTTTAAAACTAACGACATTCTGCGTACTCCTCTACCCTTTTTTGTTGATGAAAAAAATAAAAAGTTTTAACATTTTGCGTCCAAGAATGTTGTAAATTGCTTGATACACCATTTATAAATACCTTTTTAAAAGCACTCGCGTTGCTATTCTTACTCAATTTGCATTTATTTATTTAATAATCCCTATTGCACATTCACTAGTACCGTTTTTGGTATGTATGTAAAGTTTACTTGCGCGCATATGGAAGTGTTTGTTTTTGTAAAGGTTTTGGGTAGTTTTTGTGGCAAGTTGAAAAGTATTTGCTATGTTGAGTCAAAAAAAAAAGATCACCTAATGGAATTTTGATATGCAAATGCCAAAATAGCCCTACAGTGTTTTCATACTCACACATACATGAATAAAAAATGTATGCCGCTGAAATGAAGAAAATTTTTGAAGCTGAAAATTTTACCGCTGAAATGAAGGCGAATGTTTGAAAGAGAAAAGGAAAAAATGAAAATGGAAAATTGTTCAAAAATAAATCGCTGAAAGTAAGTTTTTCGCAACAAATTTTATCAATCTGAATTGAATTGGCAAAAAATTCATAAGTTATTTTAACATTCCATGCGAATAGATTTTCACAAATGCATATACTTGAGAGCATATGTATGGTGCTTACTTACACGTCTGACGGAATGAGGAATGCAAGTATGCCGAGAAAACCGCAAATGTTGCTGCGGCGTGGCACGTAGTTGTAAAACAAAAGCGCAAACAAACAAAGAAATCTTCGCCTTTTTTATTTCAAATATATTCTTCAAAGTCATGTTTACACACAAGTGCGTGTGTATGTGTGATTTGGAATATTTGCTTGCGGATTATTTGATTTCAGCCCCGGATACGAGAACTGCAGAGCAAACAAATGTGGCACAATGCAGGCACGTGCATCGACAAGCAGATATTCGATATGGCAAACCGACAGGCAAAACATCCATCATTCAAATGCAAAAATAATGGAGATGAAATCAAAAACTGAAAAAAAAACCAATCTAGCATACAAAACTCACTGGTATTTTTCATTTACCTGCAGATATGCGAATATTGCAAATCAAACGGCTTTGTTGCGGCGACGGCAGCAGTCAACAAGCATTTTACGCAAATCGAATGCAAATTCAATACGAGTATCGTAGTTGAAAAACGGTGTGAATTTGTAGCAGAGCTAAATGTATTTTGTTCGCAGAGATCATGAAAAATACGTTTGGCAAAACCAATAAAGCAATTTGCATTGCTCAGTGCTGAACGTTTTTTATTTGTTTTTGCATGTTTTGATTTTATTATTAGTTTTATTTGTTTGGAATAGTAAAGTGGCTGATTTGCGTTGGAATAGGTCATGTGCTAGTAGAACGAACACAAACGCATATATGCACTATGGATGCCGAAGTGGACGGTAAATGATTTGGGAGTTATGGGCATGTATTTGGACCCTTACACGACTCTGGAACATGTATGAGTTTCTTAAAAAAATTGCATAACCTAAAAAGATCTGGATGTATTACTTTCCTGCTTGATTTATAACTTACTGAAAGTTTTAGAGAACTCGAAAAATTGGACTATATGTACATTTGTGTTGAAAATAATAGAAGCGCGACAGATTACCAAGTTTTAACAAGTTTTTGGTATTTAATTTGTTTTCTGGCTTTATGAAAGTATTGTGCGTTCTGTAACAAATACCAGATAACTCAAAGCTCTAAACTTTGTAAAATATTCACAAAAATTTAAAAAAAATTCATAAAAAATTTTAAATTTTTTAGTAAAACTCTAGGTATGCAGTGTTATAGGCCTTTAAATTCTAGTTTCAAAATAGTAAAACCTGTGCGTCAAACTCGCAAAAAATCCCCTTGCATTTTGGCAACTTGTTTGCATGCGCTATTTCAGATTTTCTTCCATGTAAAGTATAAGAATTTTGTATGGAAAAAATGCTCAACACCTCAGCGCAAAAAAAAATCTCATAAATCAACTACAATTCTGAGCCACTTGAAACTTGCAATTTGTTATTCTAATATTGAATGAACTATAAAATTGCGCTCCCAGATTTTATTTAAATCTGAGTAACAAGTTGAAAGCTTTTATGCATTTTTCTTTCTGTTTTTTCTGAATTTTGAAAAAGTTTGGCGCGTTAAGTTGCACGGCTTTTGTTGTAGAATGCACAATACTTTCATAAAGGCATAATAGTTAATTAACATTAAATTAAATACGAAAAAACTAGCGGCTAAAATTAGATACATAAGTGTGTATTATTATAATAATGTAATTTTAAATAGTTAAAAATATATAAAAAGTGAAACTGGTTCTGTAGAGGATAGAAAAAGGACTAGTAGAGCAAAAAGTGAAAATTCTGCTGAGAACATTGCTGCTTTAGTGCGAAGTGTTTCTGAATAACTTTCATCATCGATATTTCGACAATTAGGGATCAATGAATCGACTGTTTGATGGGTTTTACCTTTTGGTTATGTAATTTTTCACATATAATTGTTAGGAGCCGTATTTGGCATAAAAATAGTGAACCCTGAAAGAATCTAAATTTTTACATATTTTATTTACGTTTAGGCGAGTCTTTAAAAATGCCCTTTATATTAAAACTAATTTTAATACAATAAGAAAAACCTAACGAAATTTCGAAACTTTCTAATGCAATGGTTTTCTTCTTTGCAGGTAAATATATCTTTGCTTCTGGAATTTATATATATACCTATGTTATACAAATATAATGGTAAGTAAAATGTATACCTATGCACAAGGTGGCTCAAAATTTGTCATCAAATATTGTTTTTAAATAACTTTTTTGAGGAGGGATTAGCGCTTGTCGTCGTTATGTGCACAATCTCACCAGCGGGCGATAAGATAAGTTACATCAATGGCAACCGATTGTATTGTAACCAATATTTTAAAGTTTATTAAGCGTTTAAGGGCATATTGATTTTCTTTCTTTCATTCGTTGACAAGCCAGAACAAAGCCTATGTAAAATAAGACTTTGAACGGCTGCTGAATATTGTAACATCCCTTTGAGAAGTAACAATTAGGTTAGCCTACGTTGGATGTTGGTAAGCTCGAAAGTATTCATACACTGCCTGACACTCCTTTTGGGTAGCATCTAAATACTTTACCAGCAGGCTTGAATGGCTACCACAGATATATTAAAGGAAATTACACAGCTTATGAGCTGACCATACAAGTCGCCCTTAAGATGGTGGATTCTCCGTTCAAAGAGAAAGTGGAGGTGTTTAGCTACCCACGATCTGATCTTGTATAGATGGGCTTCGAGTCATTTCAGCGGGCACTGACAAAAGCAATGGCATTTAAGATTGTGTGGTTAATTTGAGTACAGGCTTATCGGATACACGAATTTTCACGTTAACAAAGGCACATTTGCCGTTAATGATTATATTTTAGCCCAAAACTATCCCATCGAAATCCATATGTTGAAACTCAACATAACTTCAAGTATCTTTTGAAATCTGCTGCCGTCTGACAGATGATGATGCACTACTTCACAGCTTACCTGCTTTCACGATTTTTGATTTCAACATCTCGGCTCTTACATTTTACTATGCGTTTATATTTTTTATCAGGTGTTTTGTGAGGCATCCCCTCCACTTTATGCCGTGTAATTAATTTTACCAGACCACCCTTGGCTCTCTCACACGACCTTTAAATGAAGTCACAACTGGCTGCATGGACTCTGTATAAAAACAACTTAATAAGCAAAGCCCAGCTAAGATTAAGTAAATATCCCCAATTGATGAATTGTTTTTTGGCGATTTTCGACATGTAAAAATTGTAGAAATAAAAAGGGAAATGAAGGAGCGCAAAATCACGATTTCATATTTGGCTTAAATCCACTGCACACATGGCACAACAGTATACAGTTCTCCGAGTATATATTTGTATAAGTGTAAAATACTAGTACCCCACTTGCAACATGCCACATGCATTGCATGGAACATGCAACTTGTTTACACTACAACAAATAGAGCGTGAAATCCTTAAACGTGGCATTAAATCCCTTTGTTGACTGAGCGCCACTTACCGACAAATGTGCACAGTCTAAAAGGGTTATCCACTACGGATGGGTCGTTGCTCACAGACAGTGCCACTTTGCTTGTATAGAAAAGACAGAATTTCGTTAAAGCCTCATACATAACTTGTTTTATTCCATTTCAACATCGGTTCGCCCTTATTGGTGGTCCCTTTTGTAAGAATAGTTGAAAATATATGTTTAGGCCCACATGCAGCGATACTGTAAAATAAAATAACGCACAGACCGCAAACTAAAAAAAAGAAAAAAGCAAGCATTCTACTCTTTGCGTGGTATTTACCAATTTTAAGCCTTAGCTGGTAAAATGAGAAAACAAAAAACAAAAAACGGAATAGTTCAACAGCGCAATTAAAACGTCGAGAACATTCAATTAACCATTTAAATGGCGCAACGAACCAAACGAGGATTTAAAGCCAAGCCAAGCGGGCCAAACGAAAACCGCCAGCAGGCTTAGTAGCCCACACGCTTTTGCTGGCTTGCCCACATGTTCGCTCATGCGCACACAAATCCCAATTGCCGTATCTGGTATGGGATGTGGATATGATTCCGCCAACGTCACGACGGCTGAATGCTTGGTTGGTTGGTTGGTTGGTTGGTTAGTTGGTTAGTCGGTTGGTAGGTGGCTTAATTGTTTTGATTAAAGCCAAAAGTGAAGTAAAGCAGCGCTGCTCAATCTCTGCTGTGTGGCGATGGTGCAAGGTAGATAAAACGAGTAGTTGTATAAATGGATATATTTGCATATGTATGCATGTGTATGTATATGAAAAACAGTAAAAAATGCGTTAATGAATAAATTTAATGGCAAAAATGCAAAAGAATGTTCTTATTTATTATTAAAAACAGGGTTCCTTATCCTTCCCCACCAGCCCAAGTTGTACGAGTATGCCTAGCAAACCATGTCCTTCACTCGCTCGAACTTACTTAATGTGCAGTTCATTTGCTAGGCATTAAAGCGCATTTGTAATTTGCTTAATTGGCATTTGATGATGCGAAGCAGAGATGCTGTTTGCCACATACATATGTATGGATATATACCTACATATACATGCGCGTGTAGTACACGTGTTTGCATGTATGTGCACGTGCAACACTTTTTGCCAATATCTTTGCAACAGCATTTGCGCACACTCGCATTTGTTATGCATGGGCGCGTATATACACATACATATCTATGTGTGTGTGTACAAAATTCAATTAAACATGTGGGCAGCAGCAATCTATAGTTACATTCATGCAACATCATTACATTTGCAAATTGCAAATTACATTTGTGGCATGTTGCACATTGGCAGTGAAAATGTGGCTAGACTAGAAGCTCTTCAGACGAGGTGTATGAGGGCCCTACAGGAAAATTTACTAGTATAGAAATACTGCTGCGCTGCAAGTGAATTTGGATTTATGACCAGTTTATGCTGTTTCTTCTTGCGACATAAACAAGGTTAATGTTATAAATCTTGTATGGGTTGCTCTATAGTTCAGAAGTAGTACTAAATTATACCGATTACCAGACTAGCTTATGTCCTGCAACCCTTTTGCGCTAGTTCCAACAAAAAAGGAGAAACAAGGCGGAATGATACAAAATAAAAAATGCGCCTACTTTTTTTTTAAAAGTATATAAAAATGTTATAATGTACCGAAAATATTCGATTTAAAAAAAATTCAAACTAAAATTTTTGACACCGAATTTTGATAAAATATTTTCAGCTTACTTCTTACAATACTCAAGTCTATAAATAAACCAATTTTCAAAAAAATGTAAGACCATCTCCAAAATATTTGTATGTGTGAGAACCTGGTTTCGAAGCATAGGGCATGCAAAGTAGGTAACAAGTTTTCTTTAAGGGATCCAAGTATTAATTTATTAGCATACAAATTTACCTAACTGCCTACTTGTGTGCAGCGTTAATCATTTGTTTCTGAGCAAAAAAAAAACACATATCTTTTGTTTTTAAATTTTAGAATAATTTATCTAACAGAACGTAGATTTGCTCCAACTACTTTTTGATGTTTGCCTAACCAGCCAAATATGCACTTTTTTCACCTTTTCCCCATCACGTTGGTCAATGTATAGACCAATATCATTGGTTCTCGTCGTATAATGACCATCAATTGGTCTTGGGCCCTTGGCTTGTTGGCGTACACAGTGGTTTTTTCTAACCGCACAAATAAAAATCTGCCGACGTCAAATTGGATGCTCTCCAAAATCATCAGTTTTTGATATCAATCGCCTTGGAAAGATTGGTCGCTTTTAAATTTATTATTTGTCGCGCTGTGTCGCATTTGGTGCCGTCCTGTTAAAGCCAATAGTACCAAAATGTTAGTCAGTTAGCTGAGTGTTTTCCATGGGAAGAAACTGGGGATGCCATTGTGAGCGGAAAATGTTGATGCCTGAATATTGGGATATTTTTAAAGTAATTTCGGAATTCCGTGATTAAACTTTCGAAAAGTTCTTTGTTTTTTTCTAATGAATAAAATTTCAAT